>JAAAKQ030274756.1:0-10550 GCA_010016005.3 Zanna intricata | reverse complement strand
CTTAAGAATGAATTTTTATTTGGCAATTGACATTTATAAAGTTTAGTTCTGAAATTAAAGTAATTATTTATATTGTTGAGAGTTATTTGTATTTGTAAATAATGAAGATATTTGTAATAGAAACAAATAAATGTTCCTAGTATTTTCTAGAAAAAACAGCTAACAGTATATAAGAGTGTTAAGGGACTCGGTTCATTCACTGATTCATTTGTATGATGTACATAGCTCCGATGGTACACTGCGCGAAGTTTAAATTTGTTTCATGTAGATTTTGTTAAGCGTTGTAAGTGTTGTTTATTTTGTTGTGTTAAATAAATTATTGTAAAGATGTTCGATATCGTGTTGGTTATTTGTGAATCATCTTCTCACTATAATTGGTGACTGTGATTGTATTGTTAAATAATTGTGGGGAAGTCGATATCGTGTTACATATGAATCATTCTACCATGTTAGGTTAACCTCATCTTAGGCCTAATTGATTTCAAATTATCATTTTGTTCTCACAGAAAAAGAATCTAATTTAATTTGCTGATTTTCTTTTCTTTTTTCTTTTTTTTTTTGGTAATAAAATTTGTGTCCACAACTGCTTATTTGTGTATTTTTTTAGTATAAAACTTCTTTAAACTAAAAATGTAGATTTATCTATTAGCTACTTAAAAATCTATTGTAACAAAACTATGCAAATCGGAATCTGTTGTGCAAAAATAATAATAAAATTTGGTGCATATGTATATAAACATACTGATCACTGTGTTAATAATAATAAAATTTAATATTCTATGAAATATAAATTACTAATTTATCTAATTACTGTGTTTTGGTGGTTTATATTTCATATAATAATTAATATACTTGAAGTAACAGTTTTTTGGATTTAAATAAAAAAATCATAACATGTACAGTCCCGATCTAATATCAGTTACTAACAAATTTGTTTAAACCATGAATAAAATTGATATTTAAATTATTTAATTTTTCAACTTTTACAAGTAATTTTTGGTAGGAAGTATAAAAATTAAATTTTCATATGTATTTAAAAAAAAATGAGGACTGAATGTATCCAGAAAAAATATCAGCAAAATTAGAAAATTCCACTAATGTATTTTGGTAATTTCTGTAATTTTGTGTTAGAAATTATTACATTGCAGTAGTTCAGTAAAAATATTAAAAAATTACAAAAAAAGACAATTTACTTGATTGAGAAGTGTTGTTTTTCTTTACTGAAATTTTTAAAAATTATTGAAAAAAATATTATACAATAATTCTACACTGCCAATCAAATGCCATGTTAGTAGTACAGGCATTATACTACCTGTATTTAATGGTTACGAATTATGTAATTTTAGTATTATGGTTTGTAATATCACTGGTTTGGTATAACATTGAAGAACCTATGCGTCTTTTTTTTTGTACTTAAAGAATATTGTGTAAATGTTTGTGCAGAAAGTGTATATGGGGTGTGATCAAAAAATACGGTGAATGAATTTTTATAGCAGCAAATACTTATGCTGCATCTATTTCAACTAGTATGTCTCATACCCTCATGTGTTGAGACAGGCAGTGACAAGTTTGAACACGTTCCGGCTTGTCAGTCTGCTTCTATAGCCGCTACAGTGAGGTCATGTTTGCAGTGTCTGTCATGAAACATGGATCTTGAACAAAGTATTAACATTAAGTTTTGTTTCAAGTTGAAAAAAGGTGCCAATAAAAGCTTACGAAATGTTAAAATCTGTATGGTGATTATATGGTAACTTTGAAGACTGTTTACAGGTGGCATGAGCGATTTAAAAGTGGAAATGAGTCGGTTAAGGACAAGGAACATCCTTCGACCTCAAACAGATGAAAATGTGCAAAAAGGGCCAAACTATTTCATTCAAACAGGTGAATGACTATTTGAGAGCTTACTGAAGAACTTAACATCTCCTATGGGTCCATGCAAAGCATTTTAACAGATGATTGAGTGCCAAATTTGTTCCGAGACTTTTGACTGATGAACAAAAAGAAAATCGTGTTTCAGTTTGCACGGAATTGAAGGATCGCCTTCATGCACATGCGGACTTCATGGCCAAAATTGTTACTGGGGATGAAAGTTGGGTCTATGACTATGACCCTGAGACAAAAATTCAGAGTTCTCAATGGAAAACCAGTAACTCACCTTGCCCTAAAAAAAAGGCCTGTCAATCAAAGTCAAACATCAAGGTTATGGTCATTGTTTTTTTCGATTGTGAGGGCATAGTGCGATCAGAGTTTGTTCCTAGGAGAACAACTGTAAACTCCATATTTTTCAAGAGGATACTGTTGTGAAACAATGTGCGAAGAAAGAGACCTAAAAAATGGGCCGACGACTTTATTCTTCATCATGACAATGCGCCATACCACAAGTCGCTTTTGATTCGCGAGTTTTTGGCTAAAAGTCTTCCTGTCTGTCCACATCTGCCTCAGTCACCAGATTTAGCACCATGTGACTTCTGGCTTTTCCCGAAAATAAAAAATGTGCTAAAAGGGAAATGTTTTGACACCATTCTTGACATTGAGAAGGCCACGACAAAGCAGCTCAAAGCCATTCCAAAAGAAGCCTTCCAGAAATGCTTCCAGTTGTGGATTCAATGTTGGGATAAATGCATTGCTAGCCAAGGACAGTACTTTGAAGGAGATTAATTCATATTTAAGGTAACTTTCTTACTTTGTTTTTATAACATAATTCACCATATTTTTTGATCACACCTCGTATGTGTCTGCATGTTTGTTTTTTAACATTTTTATGTAAGCAGTTAGTTTTAGTGGTATACTAAGTTTTATTGTGAAGTCGTTCTTTCAATTTTTGCTTTAGTTATGATTTGAAATGTACTATAAGAATATAATTTTAGCAGTGTTAGGTATTATTATCATTCTGTTTAAAATGAAGATTTACATTTCTTTTGATTTATTCCAGCTTCAGTCACTTATGAAAATCATTTTTGTTTTCCTAATTTCTGTGATTGTTAATGATATCATTACCCTTTTGTTACATCATAATCCTTTTTGTTAATTTTTTGTTTCATATGTTTTAGAACAAGACATAACTTTATTGCAAGAAACTCTCAGCCAGAAAGAGTTAGAAGTGCAAGAGTCTCAAGACAGGCATAAAAAATATTTGGAAAAAGCAAGAACGGTAGCAGTGTCAATTGATAAATCTGTTCCAGTTGTGGAAGTGAATTTGTTGAAAAGTCAGCTTACGGAAAAACAAAAAATCATTGATGATATGACTGTAAGGCTAATCATTTAAAATATTTCTTTTTATAATAGATTAATTAAAAATTATAGATTTTTTTTTTTGTTATATATACTTGTTGAATGTACATTTGTTGATAATCTGTTAATATTATATCTTTATTTCCTGCTGCTTAATGTGTTATTTCCTTTTTTTTGCATCAGCATTATTATTTAACATAGTTTTGATAATAATTTCATTATGCTTATAAAAACTAGATTTACATTAGTTTTATAATCGTATCTAGCCATTATTTTTTAGTTTCGAAATTTGTGATTTTAACTGCTTATTGATTTTTTTTTTAATTCCATATTCTATTGTCAACATTTTTGTTAATGGTAGACTATTCATAAAAAAAATGTTAAATGTAATTTTTCTTATTACTGTTATTAATCGTTGTTAAAAAAATTACTTGCAAAGTTTAATTATGAATTAAACTAAAACAATGATTATGTTTAATTTTTAATTGTTCAGCTCATAATATTATGTAACTGTACTGATGATTTGAAGAACAATTTCCGATTTAAAGTGTTAATGTTCTTATCTAACTTATCATTATTCTGTTTCTGTTTCACTTTGGTAGGTTTTATTTTGTGAGTTTTGAAGATTTTTTTCATCAAAATCTCTTAAAGTATCAATTTAAATTTTTACATAGCTTTTTTAAAGCATATCTGCCAATATGATAAAGTTGTTTTTTAAACATTAAAAAACCTGAAGATTTTTTTTTTTTTTTTTTTCATTTTTTGTATTAAAGTCTATCACTGTGATGAATAATTTAATTTATACAGTTTAAGTGGTTTAACGTAACCATATTGTTTTCTGTTAAAGTATATATTTTTTAAATTAAAGTTGATTAACTTTTGTTGATGTCATAAAAAAAATAATTTTTTCTTAAATTATGTTGTTATGATTTAAAAATATTCATTAGAATTCTGAATTTTATTATTTTTTCCATTGTGGGTTTCATTTTCCAGAAAGAGAACGAGAAAATTAAAATTCTAAAAGACTTAGAAGAAAAGTTAATGTCTTCAGCATTTCATAACTTGGTGAGTAAAAATATTAATTTCCAAATTATCTGCCATTTACAATCTAGTATTAATACTTAGTTTTTATTAGGTTTCAAGCTAACCTTAGTTGAAAATCTGGAGGCTTTTTAGGATGTTTAAAATAAATTTTAGTCAAGGTATACTTAGTAATAAATCTTATGAGTAGCAAAAATATTTAGTAGATTTGTTTTTAAGGGGGAAAACAGTAGCTAACCAAAAAAAAAATTATAACTATAGTTTATTTTAAACTAATTTACTAAATACAGTCATATCTCATTTAACATTACTTGTGATACAGTAGCGTTGATATAATGAAATGCATAATTCATAGTCTTTTTTAAAGTCTTGTTTTATTAAAACATTACTAGAGGATAAGTTAAGATAAAGTACTGTGAACCAATGAACTTTTATACAAATACATTTGTTATTTGTAGAAAATGTAAACTTAGTGAATATAATTAAACATATTAGAACTTCATATATTAAAAACATAAATTAACTAATAATGTCATTCAAGAGTACCTTATACACATGATAACACAGCAAGACAGATTGACTACCTAGAGAAAGGTTGTAACCAGTTATATAGTAAAACTTTCCATAAGGAACAGTAGAACAGCACATTAAACACAGTCTACTGGCAGTTGTTGAAAGGCTTGTGATAAGGGATTTTTCCTTAACAGTTTCACTTGGTGCTTGATGTTCTTCAGATAGTAAACATCGCTGATATGGGGTTTATTCCTGAGTATGTGTTTGGTATTTTAACACCATGTAACACAATTCGGTCGTCGTTATTGTTCTGTAAATGTGTAATGCATCGAATGTTTCAGTGTGATTCGTTGAGATAATGTAAGTTATTTGATATAGTTATTGTAGTTTTATTTTATTGGTAAAAATGTCTGAATCAAGAAAAAGGAAGCAGAGACAAAATTAAAAATTATAGAATGTAATGAAAGAGGTGAAAAATAGTCCGACTTGGCACATTCCTTAGGATTAGCACAAAGTATACATCCAATAAAATTCAGCCTCTGCACACATATTCTACAAGGCATTACCTATATTTTCCCAGAAGGCCAATGCTTCAAACTTAAAACCCACTGAGTAGGAAAGTTTTGCAAAAAGAACCATTTTTAGCAGTTCTTCCAGTTTTTCTTGACAGAAAATGCATCAGTAAAAATGTATAAGTTCTCATTTTACGGGTCTTGCAATTTTTTATAAGTTTAGTATCAAATGTATTGCCATTGCTTCAATGATTTTCATTTTAAAGGGTGGAGCAGAGGAAATGTTTTTTAAACCGCTAGTACTCAGCAGCGAGTGGGGGTATTGACGTTCAGCGACCTGTGGCAGACAGCTCAGACTATGGCATTTTCAGTTGAGGAGTGTAGAATATCGTGTGTTTGCTGTTGAGCAATTTTGTTCAATGATTCTCTGGTTACAGTTCAGTGTCTTTCTGTCAGAATTTTAATGTTGAATGTTGAGGAGCAGTTCCAGATCAAAACACCATACGCTGATGGGTTGAAGCATTTAGAAGTACTGGATCTTTGATGAAGAAAAAACTGGAAGAGAAAACCTAGTCTTTCCCGTTAAGTCTAAACTCCGTATAACATAGACAGAGTGAGTAAGGCAGGTTTTGCTAGTCTAAAACAATCTGCTAGGAGACAGGCTATAGTGCTGGGTATGTCAAGTCGTTTGCTTCATAGTATATTACACAGTGATCTCAAATTTCACCCATACAAAATAATGATCGTCTAGCAGTTAACTGAAAGGAATTTTGTGGAACACAAAGAATTTTCTGGCATAATGAATGCCATTCTTATGGAAGATAAAAAATGCCCTAATAATGATGACTGATGAAGCCCATTTCTATCTGGATGGCTATTTTCAGAACTGTCAGTACTGGGCGTTGGAGGACCCGTATGAACTACCCAAAAACCTCTCCACAGCAAAAGTAACAGTGGTGTTGGTGTCTGCAAGACAGGGATTGTTGTTCCCTACTTTTTTGAAGAGGGGGAACTGCAGTTACAGTGACATCAGCACGTTACATTGAGTCAAACAACTTCCTGTGTCCAGAACTAGAAAGGCATTGGGGGAACATGAGAGAAATGTGGTACCAACAGGATTGTGTCATAGCTCACATGGGGACAGCACCGAGGGAAGAGGTTCAGCAGATGTTTTCTGGGCATGTCATTTCACGATTCAGTGATGTTTCTTGGCCACCACACTATTGAACTATTGATTCTTCTTAAAACTGTGACTTCTTTTTGTGAGGTACTGAAATCAAGAATGTAAATGAACAAGCCACACACAATCGAAGAATTGAAAATTTCCGTTTGTCAAGAAATTGAAACTATGTCAAATATTTATTTAAATGTTAGAGAAAGCAGTACAGAACTTTGAGGAGAGGCTCTGAATTTATATGTGATAGGAAGAATGTCATCTTACTGATGTTATTTTCCAAACTTAATTAAAGTATGTTGAGTTCAAAATGCTATAAAAATATTATTTAATATGTTTTTTTCTATAATTAAAACAACTGAAGTTATTCACTAGTGAAGAACATGCATTTCCTCTGCTCTACCTTTATAAGCAAAAATGAAAAAAAAGCATTTTTTGTTTTTTTACACAAAAACATTGTTTAAACAATTGTTACACCAAGTTGCAAGTTTAAAACGTATACATATTCAGCTAAAAAACATAGTTCAAAATATCCTGCATTCAGTTTCCACATAACAATTTTGTCACAGACTTGTCCTTTTTGAGCTCTACTGACTGTTCTAACCAAATATCTAAATGTATTTAAAGATCACCTGATATCTAATATACCTGTATTTGGAAGTTATAAAAAAGCGTGGACAACAAAGAAATTGTTTACTGATTGGTTTGTCAATCATTTTTTGTCCAGAAGTGAAATTGTATTGCTAAGACAATAATTTTGAAGAAAGAGCTCTTTTGTTGTTGGATGGCCATGCAATTAATCTTTATGTATTAGATACATGTATTCCTGTTAAAATTGTTTCTCTTCCATCATTCTTTAATTTAGTCAACTGAGCAAGGAGTAACATTTAAAGCGCATATATTATTTGCATCATACATAAGAAAATTAATTGAATTGGAAGATGAAGGGCGATTGCCAATTGAAAAGTTCATAGTTCTTGGAAAGAATTTACTCAGAAATGTTTTAATGGAGTTTGTCGCAAATTATGGCCACAAGCTTTGCTAGATGAAGAATAAAAAATTCAGGAGCTTAAAAATGATGTTATTGAGGAATAGGATTCATAGATGTTGATGAAGAAGATGCAAACAATTTATTAAATGCAGAAGATGAAGGGTTTTCAGTTGAATATTTATTTTTTTTGCCGACCTCCGTAGCCGAGTGGTAGCGTTTTGGCCTTTCATCTGGAGGTCCCGGTGAGGCATGGCATTTTTCACACACGCTGTAATTCATTCATCTTTTCCTCTGAAGATATACCTTAATAGTGATTCCGGAGGTTAATTAAAAAAAAAAGTTGAATATTTAGAAAATCTTGTGAATGACAAAGTCAAAAAAATGACAAAATTGATCTGGTAGATGAAATTCCAGCTCAAAAAATATTAAGAAAAAAAGATTTAAATAAGGCTTTTTATATTCTAGATAACATTTTAGATTTTTTTTGTATTGAAAATTATTCAGATTTAGGAATGTGATAAAAATATCAGCATTAAACATGGTAAGGCCATAGAATTAAATGAAAAGGAAAAGGAGCATAAACAATCAACTTTAGATTCATGTTTTCAAAAGTAGTTGTTATACAATTGTAATAACTGATTGTTTTACAATAAAAAATATTTCTTTGTAATTCCAGATTTATTTCTTCCTAATTCATAATGCAATACATACACAAAAAAAAGAAGTAATTTTTGTTATTGATTAAAATAAATAATTTTTAAATGTATTAAAAATTTATTGAATTAAAATTCAATAAATTACTTTCCATAAAGATAACATTCATAATTTATATATGCTGTGCGTGCGTGCGTGTGTGTTTAAGTTGCATTATATAATCTTATATACAGCTGTATATATAGTTACATTGGTCAACATAAAATTCGGGGCTGAAAAGGGAGTAGATGTTCTTTATAGTATTTTATTTTCTGAATTTGAATATGTATTTAGAAATAACCCATCATGTAACATTCTTAAGTTACAACTCCTTAAATTTATTTGTTCCATCATTTGTGGAACAAACAACACAAATTAGTACGCCTGTATGTTTGCTTATTTACATCTGATTTATGATATAATGTATTTGATTTGTAATGCAAGCTGTATACCTATACTTGATACATAACAGTCGAATAATGTCATTTCATGTCGAATCAGACATGTTAGTAATTCAATGTGATGAAATTTTCTTCAGTATGAGTTGCTGTTTTCTTTAGTTATGGTTGTGGTTTTATCATATACATAATATAAAGATTGTTTCATAAATGATATATAAATTTAGTGAAAGAAATTAACTTGAAAATAATAGAAATTACAAAAGGAAGTGATGATAATAAAAAATTGGACATTTTGGAAAAATACCATGTTTATAGAGAGAAAATCAGTCCAATCAATCTGCAGACAGAGTTTAATGATGATGCTCTTATCAAAGCTGCTACAGATAGCAGCACTTTTGGAAATATTAGTTAATTTTATACTAAATTGCTGTACTTTTTTTATACTAAGTGCTGTATTTAGTGGCTAGCCACAAAGATATTTAAACTGTTTTAATTATTAGACTACACTTATCTTATATATGTAATAGCTTGGTATTTTGATGTGTCATTTTAATAAACTGATGATGAGGAATTCCTCAAATGCGCTATTGATACATAAGGGTAAAAATAAGGTAACCACTTTTATTTGTTTCTGTATTATGGTGGATTGCTGAATTCTTTTGTTTTGCTTTTGAATTAATTAGTACAGAGAAAAATATGGACAATATAAAAATTGATTTTACTAAATTTATATATTTTATTTATCAACAAACTTATCTCTTATTTCAACCATAATATTTTTATCTTTGCTAATGATGTAATTTTGTGGAACGTATCTTCTCCATTAAACGAGAAATGACTGTACTTTTACTATTTATAAAATTTACTGTTGTTAAGAATACATTTGCTAAAATTTGTTTTAAATATCCTAAAAACCTCCGGGTTTTAAGGTGAGATTAGTTGAACCTAATCCGTAAATAATAATAGCAGTAATATTTTAAGTGTAATTTAGGAAAAACAGGAAATCATAAAACTCACACGGACGCATGCGCACATAAAAACACACACACCCATGCATGCATGCACATACATACATATATATTCATAAATCTGAACCTGAGTAATTTAGCAGCTATATCTTCTTAAAAATTTGAAAATTTAGGTGTTTTGGATTGTTAAGGTTATCAACCACTAGTAAATGCCAACAGCATGAGTGAAACTGCCTGTAGAACTGTTTAAGTATGTTGATCAACAGGAATTGATTTATTAAATCTGACTTTGGCAATGGCACTTTACACTATTTAATTCTACTTTCTGAAACATTCCATGTTTTGAGGACCGGATTGTAAGCAATGCGGTGCATAGTCTTGCCCAAGATACATTTCAATGTTATTTCAATAAAGTCCATCACATTATGTTAGAACCAGTTGATTTGAACTAAAAATTCATAAAAAACCAGATAACTAAAATTAAGTTGAATGCATTTTTATGTATGGTTAGTGACATGCTTCAAATTCAGCTCAAACTCAGCTTAAATGGGTTGGCTTTTTTAGTACTCTCTTTCTATTCGACTGACATTAGTTCTTGCAAAACAAAATTTAAAAGTGCATTAACTATATTACTTAGTTTTACAAATTTAGTTTTTATATAATTATATTTCCCTTCCAGAAGAGAAACTTGGCAATGTGTAGGGCCAGGGAGGCAGCCCAGTTACTGAGGATGCCTAGGTCTGGAACACACGCAAGAGTGTTCTGTATTGAGGCACTTCTGATGACGCATGGGTGCCCTCAAGGTGTGAGAGGGTCATACACAGAGAGGGGGGTGTGTAATGCCTGCTTGATCCTTGGTAGAGGGATTGGTGCTAGCACCCCAGAGCGCGGCATCGGAGGGTATCAATGAGATTGGGGAGACCCCGATGAGGGGGTCCAGTTCCAGACCTCCCCAACGGGGAGTCTTATTCTTTAAGACTTTGGGGGTTGGCGTCCCCACGGCCCTAGCCTCTGCAGCTTTTCTTC
>JAAAKQ030274745.1:0-10551 GCA_010016005.3 Zanna intricata | reverse complement strand
TTTCACTTGACTGGCTTCATTTTCCATATCTTAAATAAAATCATTCCACAATTATTCACTTAAAATGTTAAAGGATCCATTAGTAATACATCAAAATTTTCAGTTAAATTTATAATGAAAATTTATTAAATATTTGTGCCATCAACATTTGTAGCTGCTAAAGGATCAAATTTTTCAGTAAGTCAAAAATTTTTATTTTTTATAAATACAACTAAATTAATTACAGATTTATTGTTCTGTTTGAAAAGAAACAATAAGTTTATTTTATAAGCAAATTCATTATTTTTTTATATTTTACATATGGTGATTAAATTTAATAAAAACTTATACCGAGCATGATAAAAATGAGCAAAAATAGTATGCAACTTTTTATATTATTTTTTGCAAAATATTTCACTTCTGCAATACTGAAGACATTTTCTTCAACAATTGCAGTTATAGGGAGATTAGATCCCTTGTTATTAAAATTATTAAAATGTCTTTTTAACATTGGTTCGGTACAAAAATAGATGAAAAATAGCAATAATTTAAATTTAAAACTGAAAATATAATTTGAAATATTACACCATTCTAAAATCTTTCAAAAATGTTTGAAAATATTTCACAAAATGGTTGTGTTTTCTTTGAATAATGTAATTCTTAATTTAAAGTGTAATTTTAAAAAGGTGTGTGCGTCACAGAAATAAATTTCTAAAATTTGAGGTCATTTATATCCTGTACTAAAATTTTATTGTCGAGTCATCATAGTTCATAAACACAGATAATGAATAGTTATAAAGAAATTTCTGTAATGTTCTAAAAATTTATACATATATTTTTTAAATTTTCGATTAAGCATCGCTAGAGGATTCAAAATTCTAGTACCAGGTCCTAAAGATACGTTATTAAATTTACAGTAAATGAATTGTCCTAATGATGTATTGAGTATTGATAACAGATAGCAGTTACATAAATGAATGTTCGCATAAAGAATAACTATTAGGCATGAACCTTTTAAAGGTTGTTATCCTCCGCTATAAAATATAATGAAAATATTGTACAAGTTCATTCTTGAATTATTTTGTTCGTTTTCATCTGTTATGATACTTAGAATATTTCAGCATCCTCTTCACCATTTTTATAATCTTTCCTAAAATGCTATCAATTTTATTTTCAACATGGTTGAAAAAATTATTTTAATATATACCAAATTACAAACTGTTATAACCTAATAAGATGAAGTAATTTTAAGTAATTCCATTTGAATTCTATTTAATTTTTATAAAAAAGAAAATATTTACTCTTACAAGGAAGCTTCTTTAAAGAGAGATTATTTGTCGCATAATGTTATGTATGAGCATACTTTAGTTATAACTAATATAATTCATAAAATATAAATTCTAAAGTTTTACATTAGAAAGGATTAGTCAACATTTTACCTAATTCTTATCACTGCCTAATTATTCTTAAAATATGAAATGTACACGCGAAAAAATAAATTGAAGGTTTAAACCGTACTTCCTTTTACATACACAAATAGAACGAATATATAATCAGAGAAAATATCATAGACTTCAGTTCTTCACTGATAAATCACTCATCAGTGAAAAGTATATTTTCCTAACAATTTAAAAGTCCATGCTAAACATATCATAGTATAAAAGGTCAGATATTTCACGTATCTGTATGCAATATTAAATTTGCATATATAAATTAAAGTAAATCAAAGACAAATATTCTCTGATTAACATAAATGGAATTCTTTGCTCAATGTATCTATATTGAGCAAAGGAAGTTGAAAAATTTCAAGTCCATGAACATTTCGCTTTTGATGGTAAAATAAAATTTTCATTAGTTTTTAAAGTTGGCCTTATATATTTGTTTTAAAAATAAGGCATTTTATAATAAGCATTTTGAGGTTTATTTAGAGAACTTTGTACAATTATTACAACTAACTTTTACAAGCAAAAATATTGTTTTCTTTATATGTTACATGCTTAATCTAACTTTCAACAATGACATAACTATAATAGTAAATAAATAACTTTAAGTATAATAAATTTAAATAATGTCAAAAAAAAACCAGGTGTTCTGCAGAAATACAAAACACTCTTAGTTTTAAACATAATTTTACAATATTGGAATACTTGAATAAATATCAATTATAATTCTCATAAATCAGTTTAAGATGATAGTTATAAATTACAAAGAAATATTTAACAAGCTATTACAATTTTCAAATACACTCAGCACAAACGCAATATAACCGCTTTTTTAAGATTATCAGTAGCAATTGACCTAGGTTACAAGAAGGGAGTTAGTGACATCATAACACAAATATAAACTATACCTTCATGGTATAATAGTTTTAAAATCTTATATACAATGGCACCTGTTTTGATTGTTTATAATCAGCTACATAGTTTATGGACATGAACAGTATAAAATGAATGGAAATAAATTTATTTTTCAGTTCTGCATGAAACTGTTAAATATTTCTGGACTTACAAAGATGAAACTAATTTATCTGGATTTGACTTAGCAGCACTGAAACAAATAGTATGTGTCTTAATGCGTCTTATATTCAGTACATACATCGAGATGTCTAGGTACCTTAAATTTAAATTTTCAAGTAACTATGTATTTTTTAGTGTTTAAATAGTGCATGAACATCTAATTTTTAATAATAATTTGATAAAGAACATAAATCATTCATATTATACTACTAGATAAAGCAAAAATGTGTGGTTTCTCGTTCTTAATATCACTTGGTTTAATGAACCAAATATACTGTCATTGTAGCAAATCAGCTTGCCAAATCTAACAAAGTTCATTGTTATTCATCTACAACTAACTACTTCATTCTGTGCTCCATGGAGGGGTGTGTATTGGACATAATTTTTTTCTTAGAGGAGTTACTTTGTTCCTTTACTAAATTTTCCATTGCTTTGTATGCATCACAGCCATAAGAAAAACTGGAGCAGTTATTATAAACAGCATTACCAATGTACCCTGATTCTGATAATTCATTATGTACATAGTTTTTTAAATAGTATACAGTAAAAATAATAATACTAAGAAAATTATTTGTGTAAGCATTTTTTAATTGGAATAAATATTTACTTGAAGAAAGCAGTATATCTCAGAAAACTGTAGAAATGAGTTATTATTTATTTCTACCCATACATGAAACTTGATTAAAGAATAGTAAACTATTCTAAGCAGCTCATATACATTTAAAAGTTGTAATACAGAATCAGAACATAAATTCTATACAGTAAATATTAGATTAAAGAAAATGCCAAGTACATCTTTCATCAAGGTAAAGTAGTAAACTGAGTAAAAAAGAAAGATGCTCTAAAACACCACTTAGAATTTTTTATTTATTGTTGGAGGAGCTATATATTATAGCTTATCCATCAATATAATAAAAGTTTCTGAAAGTACACTTCCATGTACATAATATCTCCTAAAGAAGTTTTCTTTTTTTGCATAATAATAAGCGCAATAATTATCTAATCATATTACTATATAGTACTTGTAAATTACTTTATTTAAAGCCCAAAAATATGCTAAAATTACTTGTTAAAATAATAGTGAGCAGCATCAGCTTTATTTCTTACTTAATGATTTCCTATATTTATTCTTTTCTATTAGGGATGCTGCATCAGAGTTGCAACTCTTCATGATTGTCCAAAAGATGTGATGATGGCTTTAACAAGATTAGCAGTAATGAGGTAGCTTTTGGAGACCCAAAGAATGGACCCCTAATAAAGTCCATTAATCTCAATCATATAGGTAGCTGTGATTTTAATTATTTATATTATATTATTTAAAGAAATTTTGGATTATAAATGTCATCGAAAAGTATATTTTTTCCATGAAATATGCTGATTTATGTACAGTTATATTTATGAAACGTTTAAACAATTTTTTGTTCCATTTCTAAAGATTTGCAACTGTAACTTAAGTATTTTTATTAATTTTTTGATATACTTTGAAAAATTTAATAGACTTGCTATTGTAAAAAAACAAGCTTCGATTCCAGTCTTACTGGCACAGATAGTGATTAGTAATCACTATCTGTGCTTACTATCTTACTTTTAGTAAGATAGTGATTAAGGCTTTTTATCTTTACTAAGGACAAAGTATATATTTAATCACTCCCAGAAAGGCATTCCATAAATGAATTACTGGAAAATAATTTGAATGAACAGGATAAATTTATAAAGAGAAATCCGGAACATTTCGTGTCAAAGAACGAGTTGATTGTTTGTTCTAAGTACCAAAGTAGACAGCGTATCCCTCAGCTGAAACAAAACATTGAAACATCATTCCCATTTATGACAGAAATCTACCTTATTCGCACAGAGGTACTGAATTATTTGGTTGAGAACTTTCCAAAACATTAATTTTGTTATACAGCTGAAAAAAATGATGCTGCATATTGGTTATCAAGAATTACGGAATTTAACTCCTTATAACTACTTTTAGTGGGAGTTTTATACAATACAAAGTTTTTGTCCCTACCCATTCAGCTAATGCAGATAATTTAAAATACCTCGAATGCTGTTGCTAGAGTAGAGTGAGATATATTTTCACATGTGTTTGGGATGAATTGAGTTCTGTCGTTTGTCATGTTATTTCAAAGTATATGACAAACTTATTTAATTTCCTGTAAAACAGTTTTATTAATTTTTGTATTTCAGAAATAACTGTTTACAAAACATCAAAAGCATGTCTATTTCATTTATAAACATTCTGTATTGTGATAATTTGTGTAGTGTGTGTGTATGTGTATGTGAAGTGTAGTCTTTTACAATCTCAGGTCGACCACTCTTGAGAAGTGTGGTTAAGTTTTAAAATTCTATAACATCTTATTCACTAATAACTTCTGATTTTCTGTTATTTTTTTTATCTTATTATTGAATTATTATATATTGTAAATTTTTTTGTTATAATCACAAGTTAATAATTATTAATAAATCATATATTTAAATTTAAATAAAGCAAATTGATAAAAGGAAATGATTTTTTGGTATAATCACAAGTTAATAATTATTAATAAATCATATATTTAAATTTAAATAAAGCAAATTGATAAAAGGAAATGAAGTCTGATTCAAACTGTTGTATCTACCCTTGTAATATCCAAACAGTTCATTAATTATTAATTTTATCTGGCTCTGGCTTTCGAACTAAATATTACTTATGATATATCATTGAAAAGCTCTCGGTGTGGGCTTATTACTGCAGTTAAGAAAAAGTCTAAAATCCAAATTTTTGTATTTTGGACTTTTCGGGCACGTTTGGTTTAGTCAATTACTATCAAAAAGGGAATTGCACAATTAGATGTTACAAAAATCTTAGTTCAAAATTTCAATATCCTGCGGCTAATCATTTTTGAGCTGTGCGAGGTGTACATTCATACAGATGTAAAAATAATCAAAATGGACTCAGGGAGGTATTTCCATTGAAATCTGAAAATCGAAATTTTTCATGATCAGAAAACATCCTTTATTTTGTACAAGGAAGTAAAAACAGCTATAGTTTTCCAGGATATCTCCCTGGAAATCTCCCTCCACCTTCCTTTAGGTATCTCTATGATATGAGTGCTCTTTTGGTCCAACTACTCACTAAGCAGTCAAGCACCTTTACGATCAGCAAGGTCTCATTATTCATAGAGAGATTATTTATATTATTATTATTATTACATAAAATATAGCATCATTTCAAACAAGTATTTAGTTTAATATTAAAATTTTCATTTTTTGAATTATTTTTTTTAGAAGTTGCAGAGACTGTTACAAATACAGTTGCTGATAATATACATTATGCTGCTGATAACATATCTTATGCTGTTGCTTCAGCTTACAACACCTTTAAATAAAAAACTGTAGAAATGCAAGTAAGTTTCTTTAGTAACATAAATCTGTTTTTTTTTTAAGTTTAAAAATAACAATTTTTTTAAATACCGATGTAGTGTTATGTAGGTGGAGAGATTGTTTGTTGTCTGTGTGATAATCATTGAAATTTTCACTGTACAATAAATGTAAACACTATCTTAATGAAACATGTATTAGTGATGTGCAACATTTAAATTTGTAAGGAGATCATACTTTCTATGTTATATTTTATCTGAAATTTAAAAACGAATGTAGAATACCAAGTTTAGTAAATATTGTCAGAAAGTCATCTTGATTCATATATGATAGTAGGTAGGTATTGTAGTTATATTTATGTGATTCAGATATATTTTTCTTGATTTACAGGAAAGTCTTGAAGAGTTTGGTGAAACAGCTAGGTCAAGATTAAGGAAAAGATGTAGTTTAACATCGTTGCAGAATCCTGAAAGCCCAAGACCAGTATGAACATCTCTATTACTAGCATCTTTTGGATTAGATATGGATACATTCAGCTTTACAAACAGGTATAATTAGACATCAAAAAACTTTCTTTTTTTTTTTTTCTTAGTTTTTCTGATTATATTTTTTAAGTTTTTTTCAATTAATGAAATGTGATGGCTTTAATTTAAATGCACATCATTTATGTTTGTTTTATAATAAAAACAAAATGAACTTTCATACCTAAATAATCTACTTTTAATTTTCATTGTTTTAAAAATGAAAACATTTTATTTTAAAATGTGAGATTTAAATTTTATTTATTCATAAACAAACAATAGGTCAATGCCCAATTACTGTTTTTTTTTGAGAATGGATTTTGTGGCACATGAGAACTGGCTGAAATTCAATTCCAGAATCTGCTGGGTATTACTCTACTATGAGGTTGGTGTAATAATTATATTATCCCCTTATTATTTAATTTGATGGCTTTAGTGTACTGCTAATTTTTTTTTATGTGATTTATAGCATGTAATGGAAAGATTTTAAAGTCAAAAAACCCTTGTTTTTTCAAACTTGATTTTTGTTCTCTGAAGTCGCCATAAAATTCATAGAAATTATTAAATAGATTTTACTTTCCAATAAAATAAAGTAAAAGTACATCAGTAAGGTGTCATCTTATAGTAATTTTTATATTAAAAAACTACTGTTATAAGAAACTACGATTCCTTAGTTTGTTATAATATTGTTAGATGTCAGAGCATATTAGTACATTTTTCCCAGTTCTCTGTTTTGTTAAATTGTCAAAGTAAACCTAGGTAGATTTCTTTAATAATAACCCTATTCAACAACAACAAATTTTCATTATCTTGAACTGTAGATGTTGACTTTAACTAATTTTAGGGTGTTGAATGCAAAACTGTTATCAGATTTACTATACACGTTACGTTTTTTAGATACATACAAATTATTTACAAATAAATGCATAATCACGGTGAAATTAATATTTGAAAAGAATTAGTTTTTATGTTTATTTATTTCAAATTTGTTTAAATGAACTAAATTTTTTTTATTCAAACACAGATAAATTTGAAATACATTAAAACAATATTAAAATAACAGTTTTTAAGTGTAAATCATTGGAATTGTCTTACCTGTAATTTTTAAAATATGTTGACAAAATTTTCGCTTGTACAATGTTTGATCAGTTTCTGTAAACATATTTCAGGTTTCCATCTTTCTTGGTACCGATGTTCTATGGTCAGAATATCCTGATGGAAATGCTCACCTTACTCACTGCTGACAGAGCCAAAATTTACGGGGAAAAAGTTTACAAGGGAGAATAGGAAATTAATTTTTAATGACATCCTTCATCCAAACGTTTGTAGTTTTTAAAGGGCGTAATAACAAAAAAAAAAATCCTGCTTTTCATTATTTCTGTTGTCTAAAAATCCACCGACAACGTCTTTGATGAACTTCCATGCAGCTAGTCTACATTCTTAAGTTTTATCGTCAAACATTGAGTTTTTAAGCAGTTTCTTGAAGTTCGGACCGATAAATATACCTTCCTTGAGCTTACCATCACTCATTTTAGGGAAACTTATTTTAAAATTATTAAATTCTGGTTCATCTTCTCTCAATCATCACTCAGATTGATGAAAAATTTCATGAATCCGAGTTTTATGTGAAGTGGCCAAAGTATGATTTTGTCCCTCTCAATTAATGATAAATGCTTTACATTTTTTTCACTGACTGCAAAGTTCTGCCACAATGGCCAATTCTTTACGCGGTAATGACGTTTTTTATCACTACTATCCCAACAAATTTAGAACAACGCAAACTATCCACATATGTTCCCTGTATTATTGTTTCTATGGATTATTGTATATTGTTTTATTGCTTATAATATTAATGCCATTGTTTCAAATGTTTCTTTCATGTCGAGTGCATGTGCTAATAGAATGGATAGCTGTTTATTACCAATACGCAATAAAATTGCTTTCATGCTAATTTTAGAAGCAATGAAAAGACGGCCATTCGTCTGGAACATACTGAATACCATGCTTTATCATCAGACCATCTACACCAGAACAAACGCACAATGAGTTGTAGTAACTATCGTTTCTTTCGCTAAAAGATTATACTTTTACAGTCTAGGCTCTACACTCTAGCCTAACAAAAGTTCAGCTTGCTGCTTTGGTAACTTTAAATTGTAAACTAAATCATTAAGTTCATTTTGTTGAATTAAATAAGGGGATTTCTCATGAGATACAGGAAGAAATTTTTCAACGTCCTCTACATCATTTGCTTCATTTTCAGGTTTTTCTTCTACCAATGTCGGATTAGAAGGTGGTTTCAGGTACAGCTAGCTCCTCTCCATGTGGTACCGGCTTTAGAGCTAAGGAAACATCTGCATATTTTATGAACTTCCAATTTTTCAATGAAAATCCAAATATATTTGTCATACAAAAATAGCAGCTGGTGAAGTGGTCCTTAGGTTCGCGCAAATCAATCGGTACAGCAAACGGCATGTCTCGTCGTTTCCGTTTCAATCATTCAGTTAGTTACTGAGCACGATATGCAAATAACATAAGACATCCAGATTTTATCTTGATCCCGAGTGCACAATCAAAATTAAATTTATACGCTGTTTTATCAATTCAGAAGTAGTCTTTCTTAGAGATAAACTACAGATATAACAAAATTTACCACAGATATAACAAAAATTGTCTAGACGATTAAACATCCACAAAGTTTTGCAGCAGTCATGGTGTAGCATATAAAAACGAGAAAAATCATTTTTGTATTATAAAGAATTAATGAAAATATAGCAAACCACTAATAACTGTGTTAAACATAACACACACTATAAACAAACTTGACTGAACACGATTTTAAGCTCTATAGTAAGCAACAACAGATGTCTGTATGCTGTCATTATATAGTCATAATGTTAGATACAAATTTTGAGTTGACTAATGTAATTCTGATATTCTACTGTTTTATTAATTGTTATTAATGTAAAAGTTTAAACAAAAGAAATATTCAGTCTCAGAAATCATCTTCGTTTACGTCTATTCTGTATCATTCATTCGTAATATCACATCAGAACTGTTTCAAAAAACTATTATTAGAATTAGCAAATCTCTCCAACTACCTACAAAAAGATTATATTCCGTAAAAATCATGTTCTTGTCTGCATTATCGGAAACCTACATGAACCAAACCTGTCAGAATAAAATCAAATAAACCATAAAATTGCTGTGTGATTGTTTTCACATTTGTTCACAGCAAAACAAATGTACAGATTAAATACAATATTTATTACCATCTACGTTTACGTTAAGCGATTGTTCACTTATCTAACAGACGACAAGCGCAGATTGCCAACCCATCCAGCTACCAATTGAAATTATGAAACCATTTATGTACCACATAGTGTTAAACACAGTTCCGTAAAAAAACAAATTTCTACCTTGAAAGTCAGTGTAGATTTAATTTAATTTTTTTTTTAAATGTTTCAAAATTGCAACCAAAAATCGGAAAACTAAACTTATACAACAGATAAAACTCTCATTTTTTTTAAGACGAACATAAACGTTTCAATTTTTCTATTAGGAAACCAGTAAAACATTGGGTAATGTTTAGGTATAATTTTTTGTAATTTGTACTGGTCTCTTTTCTTTTTGGTTAAACTAATTCAACACAGAAGCTTTGAAGCTTGTACGAGGGAATATGCTAATAGAATTTTGTAGGTATGAAAAATGGCATGCCTGACCGGGACCTCGAATGAAAGGGCGAGACGATACCGGTCGGTGACGAGGATTGGCATTTTATCGAAACGCTCCAAAAAAAAAAAACGCAGAAACGATTAAGGTTTAATAAGTTATAAAATTAGTTGTTGAGACCGTGATCTGGAGAGGCCATAGAGCTTTTGCTTCGCAACCTTAAAAGTGTTGTTTTTACTTTGTTTCGTATATTTTCTGTGATTTTAATCTGTTATGATTATAAAACTGTGCATTTTGATATATAAATAACTAAAGGAAAAATAGCCTTGTACGGCAAACTGAACACTCACCAGGTGACCATAGTTATTAATAACTTCTATTTATATATAGATATATATTGTTACATTTCTATTTACCAATTTGTTTAAGACTTGTGCTATATTAGATTTTGAATTGTGTTTTAAATTAGTTATTAAGGTTTAAACTTTCGAATTGAAGCA
>JAAAKQ030274744.1:0-27587 GCA_010016005.3 Zanna intricata | reverse complement strand
GAATTGTAGCGTGTGTGAAAAATGCCATGCCTGACCGGGATTCGAACCCGGGACCTCCGGATGTAAGGCCGAGATGCAACCATTCGGCCACGTAGGCCGGCTACCATATAGTTATACCATCGGCTGACTTAGAAAGGTGACTTAGAAATCAGCTGTTTCATGTGTATTAATACAATACGTAAATGATATATCCCTTCTTAATATTGGTTTTTACTGAGCGAGTTTCGACTTACATACACATATGTACATACGTCGAAACTAGTCAAAAAGGATTAAGGGATGGTCAAAACGGATATTTCAGTTGAAATCTGAAAACCGAAATTTTTCGCGATCACAATACTTTCTTTACTTCGTACAAAGAAGTAAAAATTGAAAAATAATTATTTATACGTACAATTAATGAAAATAGTACAATATATTTTAAGAAAAAAAAAAAACCGGCATTCTGTCAATCAATAATTACCTAATTTTTAATAAAACTGAAATCAAAAATAATTGCTAATAAAATAATAAGTAGTTTAAATATCATTTTCGAAATTAAAAAACTACGAAAAAAGGAATTGATGAATGCTTCTAGGAAATACGAAATATACTTTTATAGCGATGAATGAAAATACAATAATGAACTGGAATAAATTACGTTTCAAGATTTACATAATTGTACAGATATAATAAAAATGAATGTGGCAATGATATAATATAATGTAACACGTACTACGATAAAAGAAAGTCTAAATAAATAAGTGTTTTAATTTTGATCTGAGTAGCTTGCAAACGTAAATTAATAGTAAATAATAATTTAATAAAGTATGATAATAAAATAACCTATTTATAGGTATTTTTAATTGTAAAAAAAAAAAAAGATAATGAAATTATATCATACAGTACAATAAACCAAATACTGTGTATTATATGTATTTTATGCGTAGTTACATCAGTGTGGGTGGCACACACCCAATAATAACGTCACTTTATAAAAAGAACACATAAGCTACTCGCACATAAACGTATAATAAGACACACACATACACAATATACTTATGGTGCAACAGATTACGTTGGAAGTTGTTTTTTTTTTTTCTTTAACTTCTTATAACGGCAACAACCACCCCTTGGCGTACAAACACCAGCTTAATTCAAGTATCAAGTAGAATAGCAAAGCAGCCCAATTATTCTACTTTCTATTCTGACATCTAAGAAATATTACAAAGCTTTGGTATTACCAGTCGATAAAGCAATACACACTAAAACAGAATCTAGTACATTTAACATACTAATACTCTTTCTTTCTTTATATATATAGTTATTTTTAATGTACAAAGTATCTTAAATACGATCGATAGCCTATTTATAGATGCGTTAATCGTCAACATATAAAACAGTCACATAATGTAAATTATTGCAAGTAAAGGGGAAAAATACGTAGCATAAACATAAAGAAGAGGACCTACTCTATATGTGTAAACATTATACAACATTACATCACTTTTTTAAATTAACCATTACTCAATAATTTCTAAATAATAATGGTACCAATACATTTAGCGTAATCAGCATAAATAACAGCAGTTATAAATCTTAGAAATAAATTTATTATTTCAGTAAGAATTATATCCTTAATTTCATCTTTAAGAATAAAATAAATTATATTTTAAATCTACTGTACTATGCGATATACTCGTGTATATATATATATATATATATATATATATATATATATATATATAATATTAGTTGAATTACCAAGAGTATTTATCTAGATGTATTTCTTATATTAACGAAAAATAATTTTTAAACTTTTTATAAAAATTTAACTAAATATAATTTTTATTTTATTTTACAGTCATCGTCAATCAAAAACACTTGTGATTTGAAATTCTTTAATCATTATTATTCTACACTAATCTTTTAACCTTATCATAATTACGACATTCTTAATTATCTATTGCATAGATTTCCACTTATGATAAAATGCAAACAAAAAAAAATTTAGACTTTTTTAAAATAGTTATTAATGAACTAAAATTTTATTTAAATAAAATTTAATATTAAATACGAGGACTATTGCAGATATATGACGATTATTTGGTAATTTCTCACGTTAAATAGAGGCGCACCTGAAAGATTGAAGGTCATTCAGTTTTTTAACACCGTTTGCTATAGTTTACATTTGCCACGCCTCTTTACTGCCGTCGATAACAGAGTCTATGTGAGCGGCGACTATAATTTCATGCAACGGTACGTTTTTTTGGATTTTCAATGCATGATAACGACTGAAATCCATAAGCAATTGGTGCGACGAATTGTGTTAATGTAATGAATTCAAAATTTTTTTTTCCTCCCCCGAACCGGACCAGCAATTAAGCAAAACTCAATTCGGGGGAGTGTCTTTAGGTTCTACCGGCTGTGCGTCCGGCATGGCAGTTTGGCTCGCCGGGTCTAGATCTTCTAATTAGTGCCTCTAACTTCGGGTACGTGGTTGATCGGATACGGCTATGCCATTCCCGGGCCTCGCACCCTCTACCGGGTCTCGATTTTTACTTCTGCCCAATCTAGACGGAGCCACCCGACTGGGCAGTCCCTACCGATTTCGAGTCTTTTCTTATCCCCAGTCCCAATTGTATATATGTATATGAACACAAATATATATATATATATATATTCGCCTCAATATATATACAACAAACACAAATTCACTTTACACACAATTTTTTTTCCCGCACTACAGCTTCAGGAGTCTCCATGCCTCATCACCTGTGCTCATCCCTGCAGGAGGGACGCGCACAGGCTCCGTAGAGGGCTGTCCCTCCCCCCTAGTTTATCCGACATTTTCCACTCCCTTTCCTCCTGTCCTTTATCAATCAGGTTTTTTGTCACCCACTTAGCACGATGGGTATTATTCCCTCCGGAACACCTCTTCTAAGCCTGTCTCTCTCTCTATATTCTTCCCATCTCGGGCAGCTGAAGAACGTGAGCTCCACTATGTCGATTTTTCCACAGTGGAGACAGTTCTGCCAATCTCTACACTTAAATTTATATAGGTAGGCATTAAAGTTGACATGGCTCGAGAGAAACTGGAAAAGGTAGAAATCGATCTCCCTATATCTCCTCCCGAGCTACATCTCTATCCAGGGAATGAATACAAAATTTAAACGATATTAAGGCCAAGTTGCCCAAAAACGGGACGAGGTTGGTCGATAAAGGAAGTTAGTTGTGTTGTTGAACGAAAACACGTGTAACAATTCGGATGAAAGTTTTCAGTTATTCACGAAATAGTCCGAATTGGTTCAGTGCTACTTGTATTGGTTGAAGTCTTTTTTAAAAAATCTGATAGGATTTTTTTATTTCAAGAGATTCACGAGTAATGAGGAATGATCAATTATGTACAAAGTAACAACTTCACAAAGGTATCTAGTTTTTAGAAAACACCTTTAATGATAACATTTTCGCATAAATGAAGTTTAGAAAGTTCAGTTGACGCGCAAGGGGGAAAAAATTTTAGATCGGCGATTGGATTGTTCTTGTATCTACTTTATTCCTATTACTGAACTATTAGCAGTGCCAACACTGCTCCAGACACCCCAGGTAGAACTATTCTGCAAATATATATTTAAGTTCTCTAAACTTTGATGAGTAATAAGTTTATCAGTAGTTGATTATTTTTAATTTGGTAACAGCTTTAAAAAGTACAGAAATCAAATTTTATAATTATTTTAATAAGGGATTTTTCTTAGACAGGTTTATTTAAAATTTAATTTTATAAAAATAGAAATTGAAAAAAAACTACTGACTCTAGAATTAATAAACTAAACTAGCTTCTAACGGCGTGCCCGGGGCACGCTCTCCGCAGCTAGACCCTGGTGGGCGGAATCTCGGAATGGGATTATTAGGTGTCCAAAAATTGATTTCTTCTTCAATTCGTTACGATGCGTTCTATAACGTTCTACGTTCTAGAACTAAAATATACATTACTGGCCCAGTGTGTACACACTGTGCCTAATACATTTTTTTTATTGCTCAGTTTAGACGATTTGTATCATCGATTTTCGATTATTCGTCATTTTTCTAGCTATTTTGTTTTCCTTATTAATTTAGCAGATAATAATAAGTAGTATTTCTGATTTCATAGACTTAGCAAAAGAATGTTTTGTAACAAAAAAAAAAAAAGAGAGAATTCCCATAAAATAAAAACTACACATAATTCAGTCAGAGCATCCTGTAATGGGCTCTAAATAGAACAATAAAAATATATTTAAAATTAATAAAAATTCAATATTAAATAATAATGGAAAACATGAATTTATAGGATGAATTAAAACATCACCATTAATAATTAAAAACAGTGTTAGCAGTTCCTTTTTAAACTAAAATGAATATTCGATGAATAATGAGTATGAAAATTAAATGAAGTCGGAAAATGAAGATGAAGGATGGTCAGAAGAAACAGTTTTCCAATCGTTTCATGGTTAATTTGAGTAATTACTTTTTGGTTTAGTTCATTATTTTATGAAGAAAAACAATCTCATAAATAAAAAATATATTATTAACATATATATTTCATATACCTGTATATATACATATATATATATATACACATACATATACATATATAACATATGTGTTACATACAATATATATCGATACATAATAATATAAAAAGTATACTCCTGACCATTACGAGACGTGCATTAACGAAACGGGATTTTCAGCTAGTGATCACTACATTCCGGTACCTGTTATCTGAGCACATTATCACTTACTGTTGTACGGAATGACATCACTCGAACTATTGGTGTTTTATGTGAAAAGCTAAGGGAGACACACACGCGCGCGCGCATACACACACACACACACACACACACACACACACACACATACAAATATCCTTTAGTAGGGTAGGATAATAACTGAACAAAAAATTAAACAACTTAACAAAAATTGTTATAACGAAATTTTTATTTCATATTTTTAAGCATTTATTATCTGTAGAGCTATTATGTATTTACAGGTGTTGATCTTTCTTTAACAAGTAATGCGCACTTACATAAATTAAATCTAATCTGCAGATAATATATATATATATATAAAATATTCATTAACATACTGACCACTATGCCAATTAAACTCGAAGACCAACTTAACAGAAAAGTAACAGAAAAAAATGAGGGCTAATGACCATAGCAGTCGATGCCCGTATAACTCAAAAAAAAAAAAAAAGAAGAAGGTAACAGAAAAAACCTAATACCAATAGTAGATTTAGGAGGAATCCTACATTATCAATCGTTACATAATTTTATAGTTACATCAACAAATAAAAAAACAAAAACTAAAAAATTTAGAAAAATAAAGTCTAACAACCAAAAAATTTGTAACACAACTTCACTGCCACACTTTTTTGTTTTTATTTATTGTTATAATTATAGAATTATGTGCAGATTGATGATGCGGGATCCCGCGAAAGTCGACTATTGGTATTAGAAATTTAGGTTTTTCTATTTTTTTTTTTTTTTTTTTGGGACGGCGAACAACGCCGAAGGGTTACTATCGCCCGGATTAAATGAGGATTTTTAAATCCTAAAATTAACCAAAAATTAAATTAAATTAAAACCTAAAACTGAATTATAATGACAAATAAATATGTAAAAAAAAAAAATAAAAATAAAATCAAAAACTAGTGACTAAATGACTAAAAAACTTACCACGAATATCACAGAATAAGTTAAAAATCTAAAACCTAACAACTACATTAAAATGAAATATTCCCTAAAATCTAAAACTAATATCTAAAGTAATATCTAAAAACTAATATCACAGAAATTTTATAACTATAATCACAGTTGGAATTAAAAATGTAGAAATAAAATAAAATAGAATTTTGTTTAAAATATAAACCTAAATAAAATATAAAATTTCGATAGAATCCGTGTAGGGTGTAAGGTTTTTCTATTATTGTGTTTGCTGGCCGAGTTGTTTTTTTAAATATATAATAATAATTC
This sequence comes from Zanna intricata, assembly GCA_010016005.3. NCBI lineage: Eukaryota > Metazoa > Arthropoda > Insecta > Hemiptera > Fulgoridae > Zanna > Zanna intricata. The sequence continues at coordinate 21,591 of JAAAKQ030274744.1, read as the reverse complement.
AATATTAATACAATCATTCGGAAGGTACCTGATACTACACTCGTACTTGCGAAAAGTTTTTAAAACATGTTAAAAATCTTCCTTTTACGCGTACACACAGGCATAAATTTCATACTAGGGAAATTCTGTACAACTTTTTAAAAATTGATATTTATTTGAATTAACAAAATGATAACCAAATACAATAAAAAATGTACCACCTCACCCAAATTCTAATTAATTGTCATTTATTTGGATATACACTGAATATACAGTCACACATTGGCCGTGTATATTCAGTATAAATCCGCCACACAGTCACATGGCCCATACCGTCTTGTATTAAGAGAAAATGTTTCATCAGGGGATTCTTCCATACGATTTAGAACACTTTCTTGTAATTCAATAATCCTAGTACTCCTTGGTCTACCACGGTCATGATTCCCTGGTGTAAATGAACCTGTTTCCCTAAGTCGTATGTGAAGTCCTTCAAATTTTTTTAAATTTTTATTAGGCACAGGTCTATTAGGAAACCTGTTTTCATACAGTCTTTTTGCTTTTCCCCTGTTTCAGTTTGCTAAACCATAAATTAAATCCACGACTCCATTTCCGCAAAAGAGTACTCAAATGCTATGATGATAAAACAACTAAACTTAAAAAATAAACCGACCACAAACAACAAACGATGATGTTAAACAAACACTCAAAGTAAACAATGAGTTTGTATTACTTAAAAATCATATGGTTTTATTTTTTTTTTTTAAATGTACATTGTATTTTTACATTGTTAACATGATCAGTCAGTGACAATCGCTGTGTAAAATTATTCAAAAATGAAAAATGAATATCAATTGTTTTATTATTATTATTATTTAATATCTAATTTTATTGTCATAAAAGTATTAATCTGATATTAATTTACAATACTAGAATTAGCAGCAATAAATACAAACAACTAATACTTAATCGAATTGAACGTGGAGGACATGCAAACAGACACAAAATTACATAAATTTTCCGCCATAACTCTCCTATTTGTTAAATGATTTTATAAAATAAAATTCATTCTGTTCAAAATAAAAGTTTTTATATTTTAGCAAGTAAAATACATTTTGATAAAACTAATATTTCTGGAGATAAAACGGATTGAAAAATAAACGTGACCGCCATTATGTGATCTGTGAAAATATTAAAGTTCTGATTTTTTTTTACTAATTTTAAAACTAAATATCAAGACGATTACCAAATATTAATTTAAATTCTCTAACAGAACTTGAGATATAAATTTTTATATAAAAATAACAAAATAGCGGACAGTGGGAGAACGAAGGAGAAATTGCCATTTTTTCTAAGGATATTTTTTGTTAAATTTACAAGTAGAATCCGAAAAATTATAGCCAGCCCATCATTTTAGAAACACTCTGTATATTACGAATTACTACAACATATAATATTAAGTAAAAATAAAATATAATATTTTGCAATTAATATTAAATTTGTTTTGACTTTTTACTAACACGGAAGAAGCGAAATAGAAAATGGATTATAACGTGTTTTGAGGAAGTATAATATCAAATAAACTAAAACCGTACTTCAAGTATTACATTACAATATCATCTCCTCCAAAACTTTAGTGGTCAATACAAGAATTAACGCTTAGAAATTTATATCTTATCGCCAAAAAAAGATATAAAAATTAATAAAAATAAAATTTGTTGAAATAAATTTATCTCTTCTTTCATCGGTTAAAGACTTTTTTTTTTCATTATGGAAAAAATCTTATTTTATATAAATGTCATTAACGATTTAATGACAACAGATAAGGGGATTCCATAGAGGTAGAAATAACAATAAAACTAAAACAATACCGTATAATAATACTGTAACTGTAACAGAAACAGACGAAGTGAGGACAACTCAGACTCAATCGGACAAGCATGAAAATAAAGCCTGGAGCTTGGTCGGTCGGTGAAGGTAAGGTCGTAGGGACGGCCTTCATCAAGGTTGTCCTCTTGCCACTGAACTGAACGCTCTCAACCAGTGTACCTTACCGTATTAACAGAATTATATACGTAACAAATAATCTGGTGGTAATGTACTTTAATATATTAATGAATGGAATAAAATACCTTTGGTTCCGGTACTATTTTACTTCCATTAATTCACCGATCATTAAAAACACACACACAAAAATATAGATATACTAATGTATTAACTAATTCCTTTCTCTTTCTTCCTGCAAAAAAAAAAAATCTTATAAATCGACATTGAATAACATATATTTATAAAAATTAAAATATTTAACACAATTACTCGAAAATTAACAAATTTTTTCAACCTTCCTTTTTTTTTTTGCAAACACACATAAAATAGGCTACTCTATTTCACTCGATTCTCTCTTAATTTTTAATATCATATTATGTTTTTTAATCATATCATATTAATACATAAATTTTAAAATTTTATATATCTAAAATTGTATTTTATTTGTCATAACTCGAAAACTTCTTCACTGATTTTTATTAATTTTTTTTTTTGTAGTGAAACATATGAGCTACAAATAAAAAACATTATTTTTTTTTAATTGAGAAATTACGCAATTTTGAAAAATATATCAGTTTGCGAAACGTGTAAATTTCTTCATTTAGCTTGTACAACTGCACTGATTTTAATGAATTTTTTTTAAATTTTCTTCATTTTTTTAAAATAAATGTATATTCTACAAAAAAAACCTCAAGTTGATCATTAAGCAGTATTCAGAGCTGTCGAATCAAGAAGATCAAACAAATGAGGGTTGAAGGATTCAAAGTATACGTCAATACCCGAGTAATACATGAAATATAATAAAACTGTGAAATTCTCTATATTTTATAACTGAAAAATTAGATAAGAAACCTATATTTAAGGCTTCCTCTTCATATAAAGCCAATTTAATATTAAGTTTACTATAATAGTATATAGTTCGTAACAAAAATGAAATACAACAGAAAAGAAAGCGAAGAATATATTAAAATAGAAAATTTAATTACGAGTATAAAAAAAAAAAAAAATGAAAAGAAAGCCTTAATAAAAATATATAAATTAATATAGTCATTATTAAAGAAAAAAAATGCATACTTATTCTTAAATGGGAAAAAGAAAGAATATAACATAACAATCAGAAATTTCTATTATTCATCTACAAATTCAATTTGATGTTACTAACTACCGATGAAGAATAAAACTAAACATAAATGGTAATCTAATTTTATAGCATTTTATTCAAAATAGCGGGTAACAATGTTACAGAAATTTTTTTAGTTTGTAATTCGTATAGAGCTATGCTACTTGAAGAATATTTATTTTTTTATATAGAGTTACGGCTACTTGAAGATTTCGCTCGGTTTTCAGTATTAAGCTACCTCGGTGAAACGAAATTTGTATGTACTGAAATTTTTGTGACGTTAATTAAGCAATATAAATATTGATTTCTTATGAATTTTTACCTATCAAATCGAATAAATCCCAGAACCGTATCTGCAGCAGGTTTTTTTTGAAATTTGGGGTGAAAACCAATAGATTGGAAAAAAAAGAAACCCGGTTTTTTTTTATGTTTGACGTTTAGTAACTTTGTTACATTGATAATAAACAGATAAAACTTTTAAACAAAACTTGTGGAGAATTTAATTCTAAACAAAATGGTGTAAGATAAGTTTAAATAAAACAGAAAAATTAGTAAAATTGGAATTTTATTTAGAAAAAGTACTTATTTTATTTGTCAGAAAAGTATTTATTTAATATTAACAAAAACCAAATTCTTTTTTTTTTATGTGAAAACTTTGTAGAAATATAATTTACTGTTAACGATTGCTGTTAAAAAATGTAAAAAATCCAACTTACACAATTGTAAAATAAAAATAAAGAAATAATAATTAGTTAGATAATTATTTTTTTTTATTAACGACAAAAATATTAGAAATTCATGGAAAAATTATTATCTCAATGTTGGTAATAAAATAACAGGTTCAACAATGCGCAATACTGTATTAGTGTTTAAATCATACTTTAAGATACATTAAGTATATCGGGTACCGCGAACTTTGGTGTTATTAGGGAAGGTTTCTATGAATTTTAGTTTGTACGTGATCGATTTTCCATTAAAGTATGCTGTATTTACAACAGTAAGCATTTACAATAGAAGAATTAAGCTGATGTGGTATACATTTTGGTAGTGTGTAATGGTAATGCTACAGCTGCTGCAATAGAATATGAAATACGTTTTTCGAATCGTAAGATTCAAGATCCCAAAACAATTAGCGCGACTTTTCGCAATCTTTCGGGAAACATGTTCACTATTTAGTATTCGAATCAAGTAAAAAAGATCTGTCCGACACGACGCTGAAATTGATGAATTATTATCGATGCAGTTCAGTGCAGTCCGGACATCAGTACACTACGTCTTTCTAAGCAGATCGGAGTTTCGCATTCGATGGTTTGGAGGAGACTTAAACAAAACAAGTTTTATCCTTATCATAATCAGCCATATAAGGGTAAAACATTTTTTCTTTTTTAAATTTTGACTTATTATATAAATAATTAAATCAATACTATTATTAACAATTTTTTTTTTAATAATTGATTTAATATAAATAAAAATTAAAATACATATATCTAATTAACAAACATCGAAAAAGGAGGAAGTTATGAATTTGAATGTATATATGGAGTTATTCTTTCTTATATTTAAGAGTAAATTTTTACTAAATAAAAGATAGTAATAATTATAACAGTAATTTAAACACTGAAGGAAACACGTAAAAAAAAAAAACACAAACAGAAAACAGACAAAAACCATTGTTTAAGTGTTGAAAATAATGAAAAAAGTCAACAGTAAAGGGTTGAATAGGCAAAAAAATAACACTGATATAAAAAAAATTATTTTATAAAATAAAGCACAAAAACCTTAAGTATAACAGAATGGACTTATTTATATGTTTATGTCCTTAAAATGACCGAAACAAATAAAAATTTACTCATAAAAATATGTTCAAAGGATATCGAGAAACGAAATAAGTAAACGAATATACTAAATAAAAAATATACAAAACGTATGTTTTAACAGAGTAAATCTTAAAAAACTTATTTTATTTACATTATATAATGATATAAGGTAATGTCCTAATGAATACCGAAGCAAAATAAAAAATAAATAAAGAACGGGGCACAAAATATCTAATTAGAAAAGTTACCTTCAAAATTGTAAAAGGAAGTATTATGTTTGACCCACACAATACGCTTATAACAAGGTCTTTAATCGTAATTTGCAAAATATAATTACAAGGTAATAATTTTTGCAATAATCTCAAGGATGATTTTCGATCGATACCTTATTTTACCAAAAATATCGCGTAAGATTTTAACAAATTTAAAGGATATTCAACTAATAAGTTTAACATTTAAAACATAGTATATTAAATATCGATTAAAGAAAGTCGGTGATTGAGCAACAGAGATGAGTTAGTCGACTGTTGCAATAAACAAACAACAAATCACACTAATCAGAACGACATCCAATTTTTAGCTTTTAGAATCGGACAAGTGGTAAACTGAAAATTTAAGTATACGATAACGTTTAACCGGCTTAAATGATTCCACTGAGGGCGAGGTCCAATAAGGGAGGACCTTGCGGGGGACGGAATGCAGAAAGAAGGAGGCGAGGCGATCTCCCCCTTGATCTAGGGCACTAACACATACGCATGTCAAGGTCCTCCTGCGATACGTAGAATATATTTAGTGCCGTACTTACTACAACGCCTGGGCGTGTCCTCTTCAGATTCACACTATATATGTCGCCCTTTGCTACCCTGACAAGTACAGACAGTTTTAGACGAGTCTTAAGACATCAACCATGGTTTATCAAGTAAGTAACAATATACAATGTGCATTATGTAATTTTTTTTTTTAAATTAGTGTTTGAAAAAATTATTTTAAAAAATTAATTTATTTGAACAATCATAAATTATATAAAATTAAAGCAATTTAAACTAATTAACGTAATATAATGAAAAATTATTAATTAAAACATTAAATGAAATACATTAAAACTTAATAATCTGATTATACAAAATGATGAAAAGCTCAAAATAAAAATAAAAATTAAGATTAAAATAAGGTATTGCAATTATTATATAAACTATTGAATACTTAATTATATAAATACAATAATTAAATATTCAAAGATCACCTACCATTTAATTGCAATTTTATACCAGTACATTAGTTTTCTATTTAATTATCATTTGAAATTTTAACTTTAAAAGAATTTAATAACAGAAATGGAATATATTTTTAAAAATTTTAATAATTAATCATGCTGTACACAATATTATATGGGCTAATGAGCATTGATATTGTTTCCCGCTCTTTCATAATAAAAAAAAATTATTATTTAAGCGAAAAATTAAAAGTTAAAAATTTACCAATGAATTATTACTTAGAACTAATATACAAGAACAATATTACTTATAAAAATATATTATTAAATTACTCGTACAATAAATCAGATTTAAATTATATTCTTTAGTGGTTGGGTTTCAATTAACCACACTTCTCAGTTGTGGTCGGCCTGAGATTGTAAAAGATTACACTTCATTTACATTCATACATATCATCCTCACTCATCCTCTGAAGTAATACCTTACGGTAGTTCCGAAGGCTAAACAGAAAGAGAAATAGATAGAAGTTCTATTCCCGAATATGAGCTTAACTTCATTATTTACAGATAACAAATATAATTTCTAATTGGTAATTATTTTCAATTTTTTCAATTCGATTGGCGAAAGAAATGTGTTAATGTGTTAATTATAGTATTCTTTACAAGAGAAGACTTTTAATTTATAAATATTCATTAGACATCTTCTAAAAAAGAAAAATGTCGTTTTTCATAATATTAACTTTAATTTGTTAAGTGTAATTAGTAACTGCAGTTTGACATACTCTGCATAGTATGACATACTCTGACATACTATGCATACTCATGTATAGCGCATTATGCAGCATTTTAAAAAATCCAAACGGATTTTTTCCTATTAATTCTTTATTTGAATAACAATCATAATTTTTATATTTATAATTGGTTATAATTTTTAAAGTACAATTTATTATATGATAATTAATTTCAAATAAATTAATTGTGATGGATGATAAATTATATTTATAATCACTACAAATTATATCGTTATTAATATCGTTTAATTTAAACCTAATAATACAGAATATTATAAGTAAACAATTAATTCATATTATCTCTTATAATTTTTATTTAATTAATTTATAAAAATAAATTATACGTGTATTTGCCGTATTACCTTACCGTAATTCGCTTCTATGTTAAGTTAATTATTCATGTAAAATTGTATTTAGAAACCCAAAAAAAAATTTGTATAAACACAGATTTAACCAAAGAAATGAAACAAAATGATTTTATACTAAACATGAATTTCATAATACAGAGAGGTAAATTCCTATGAAAATATATGTTTAATTAATGTTATACAAAATAAAAGTCTGATTAATATCGGTTAAAACTGGTGTGAAAATTTTTCATTGATAACATCAAATAAGCTATTTTCCTAATTAAAATATTTATAAAAAAAAAAAAACACGTTCAAGGTCATAATAATGAAAATACAAACATTTTTATATTTTTAAATAAATAATTTGGTAAGTTACAATCAATAAATATATATATATTTTTAAATTCTAAACAAATAAAATTATCCAGAACACTGGATGAATAAATTCATTTTATAAAGTAAAAATTTTCTTGTCCTTTGCATACATGATAAATTTACCTCTCTTCAATTCATAAAACGAATATTTTTTTTCTATGTAAACATACAAATTATGTAAATTATAAACACCCATACATAATGTATTACAATAAAACCAAAGGTAATAAATTGTATCAAATGTTACACAATAAGCAATGTAGAACTCATAACGGGTGGCAACAGAACATTATAGCACATTATATAATATTATAATACAGTACTGCTTACAATAAATAATCGCAACTGCTTATTATATGTAGGCTAATGCCAACGATAAATAACAATTTGAAATTGAATAAAAAAATTTAAAAAAGGCACTTTTATTTCTTTGCTCTGCATTTCTAGTTAGCATTTTAATTTCGGTTAGTTAATTTTATATAATATTAGTATGGGTTAATATGGGCTATGAGAATAACATAAGCACACTCATTTTTAAATTATATATACATAAATAAATAAAAAATTGAAACTGGTTTTTAATTATTAGAAAAAAAGAAGTAAATTAGCAAGCATAATTTTAATAGTATAAGGTTCAACAAAACCAAAATAGAATTTTCATTATTATTATTTAATTTGATTAAACGTGGTTAAAAATTCAAACTAAATTGTATACTAACGTAATTAATTTTAAGTTAATAATATTAAAATATAAAAAACAACCTCGAATCATTAACGTTTCAATGAACTGGTTGTTACTTCAGGATAAACTGACATAATATGATAAATACATTTATTTCCCTTTATTTAATGTATTATACTTTTTACTTCCTTGTACTAGTACAAGGAAATAAAAAATCCGGAAGTAAAAATCGCGAAAAATTCCGATTTTCAAATTTTAACAGAAATATCCATTTTGAACATCCTTGAATCCACTTTAACTAGTTTCGGCGTGACGTCTGTACGTACATACGTTATAAAATGTTTGTATAACTCAAAAACGATTAGCCGTAGAATGTTGAAATTTAAAAATAAAAAGCCCAAATTAAAAAAAAAAAAAAAAAATTGGATTTTGGACTTTTTCTTAACAGAGTAATAAGCCCTTGACTGAGAGTTTTTCAATGGTGTATGTAAGTGGTACTTATTCTCATTGGTTCCAGAGTAATAGCCAAATAAAATTTTAATTAATGAAATATTTTGATCTTACAATGGTACAGATCGGTTAGAATCAGATTTTTCTTCTTCTTCTTCTTTTTTTGTTACTTTAAATATATTAATTTATTAATATTCTGCTCGGAATGATCGACAGATATATCACCAAGCGTCATGGGGATCTCAAAACTTGAAACTCCTATGTGGCTTTCTTTAAAAAAAATCGTCATTTATTACTTAACTGAGGCACTTTCCAAGGATATTACAGAAAAATCACTTTGAAAGTCTGTCAGTGCTTTATGACGTATCTGCGAATCGTTTCGAATAGAAAAAAAAATTTGTACGGATTGGAAATAGATTTTTAGCATAAATTTTACCTGTGGTAGGAAAGAAAAGAGATAAACAAGGGAGTTGAAGGTGAGAAGTGTTGTAAATGTTGTAAAAAGCTTTTAGCCGATCTTTTTAATTATGTAATATTACTTTGTAATTATAACGCTGGGGACACTAATAATTAAGTGATACAATTTGAAATTTATCTTACTAGAAAAAAATTTAACTGACAATTAACAAGTAAAAGACTTTAACATCTGAATTTGCCGATTAATTAAACTTAAATTTAATACATAATGAGATACTGATGCCAATTTACAAACTCAAAATCACTAAAGTAGCACTTAATTATAATGTTAAATGCATTAAATTTAAGACACAAACTTTGAGTAAAATTTATAATTATATCTACTTTATTTCAATAAAATATACAGGTTGAAAAAAGAAATTAATTTCCGTTATCTGATTACAATTAAAGTACCATAAATAATTTTAAAAAATTTATTTTAAATTTTGTTTGTTAATTAAAAAATTAAAATCAATTGAATAATCTTTTTCTTCGAGTAGACACCTAAATTGTTATATAACCGCCTTTAAACAGAAAGCGTAGATTATTCGACTTTCAACTTTCGCTTGACGCCAACCGCAGACAATAGTAACTTGATCGTAGCTAAATAAAATATCAAAGTTTATGCCAAACAATCGAGTTTAAGAACCGCATATTTAACATTATTGTATGTATTACGCGTAACAGATATTTTAGTAAAAATGTAATTTTTGCTTTCAGATTCTTTTCCTCGCTTCCGCCCTCGTGGCCGCCGCCCAGGCCGGAATCATAGGTGCCCCCGCCGTAGTCGCCCCTGGTGCTCCAGTAGCATACGCCCACGCCCCGGTAGCATACGCCGCCCCGGTCGCTAAAGTAGCCGCTCCAGTAGCCTACGCCGCTAAAGCCGTCGTAGACGCCGACTACGACCCGAACCCGAGCTACAGCTACGCCTACGATATCCAAGATGTATTGACTGGCGACTCAAAGAGCCAACAAGAAAGCCGTCAAGGAGATGTCGTCCAAGGTAGCTACAGCCTTATCGAACCCGATGGCACCAAGAGGACCGTCGAATACACCGCCGACCCAGTCAACGGATTCAACGCCGTCGTACACAAGGAACCCGCCGGTGCTCCAGTCGTCGCTAAAGTCGCCGCTCCAGTCGCATATGCCGCCCCAACCGTATACAAGGCCCCGGTCGCTTACGCCGCTCCAGTCGCTAAAGTAGCAGCTCCAGTCGCATACGCCGCTCCAGCCGCATACGCCGCCCCAGCCGCATACGCCGCCCCAGCATACTACCACCATTAAATTTCATCTTCACATAAACAACTAGTCCATCAACCTCATGTTCATATTATCACTATTTATTAAAACACAAAACTGCAATAAATTTTTAAAATCTATACAACTGTTTGTTTATTCAGTCCTTCACATGCAGCCTCTAAACACTATAATAGATAAAGAAAAAAATCATGTTAAATGATAATTTTGACGATAAAAATAACAATAATTATAAAATAATTTGTTACTATTTAAATACAAAATGAGAAAAATAATAAAAAATTCACCTAAACAATGAACTAAGTTCTATTTTACAAATGTAAAATGTGTATAAACAATACACTCTCATATAATTTCCTAATTAACCTTTATTATTTGATAAAATATATAAAAAAAAATCACTGAATGTTTGTTCAAATCATAACAAAACAAATATCTTATTGTAGCAAATAGCTTGCAACAAATAAAATTCCGTGAAACATGTTTTCCACGAAACACGCAAGAACATAGGGCACAAAAGATGCACTGTAATTAAGGAGAATTTTTAAAAAATGTAGTAAATGGGGAAAAAATCGTGATTTCTAAAATTTCAAAGGTTTTATAAGTAATTTTTTTATCATATTAAAAGTAAAACGAATAAATCAAGAAATAAGTGATCTGAAAAATAATTGCTTGATTGTTTGAATAAACATATCATTATATATTTATATTCAGAAACTCATGAGCAGACATTAATTTTTTCCAATTTAATTCAGATTGATATTTCTTAATTCCAAACATTATCTCTCAATCCGATACGTAATTATTTTTTGTTCAAGCTTAGATAATAATAGTAATAAATAATTTAAATGAACCTATATTAAAATAATTGAATAATTAAAACTGAAAAAAAACTTAGTAATAATACAAATAGTATCTTAAAAATGTAAAAATGATGAACTGGCAAAGGATACATTACGATTGATAATTTAAAGAATATCAATTGATTGATATTTTGAATAGGTATATAATTTTTATTTACAACTATAGTAAAGTAGTGGTATAAAAAAAAAAAGAGCTCTCTCAAAATATAAAAAAATACGCATTAATTAAATTATGTAAAAGAAAAACTTGGTTTCTCGTAGCTTAAAACTAAGTTTATATAAAATAAAAATTCTTATACAAATTTGCATTGATGCTTTCGTAGATTTTTCCTCAATGACAACTATATATTATATATTTATTTAAAAATAAACTTAAAATATTTTAAATTTTATTTAATTAAATCTAGGAAGCTTCTAAATTCAAAATTTTATATAGGTTTAATGCCTTCAGCAATTCTCCCATAGTATTTACTAAAAAGTTTCAAGCAAACGTTGTTCAAAAATTTCGCTGAATAAGTTCAAAAATTTTCAAATAACAGGGAATAAAAAACACTAAAACAAACGGACTTAAGTTTTCAACGAGATATGCAATGTCCGTTTTTTTATGTCCCGTCAAAAATAACAAAATTAAAGAAATTTCATTAAAGATTTGATTCGTTGTGTTATATAACACAGAACATTAACTAATATGAATTTTTGAGGTTAGAAATAATACGAATAATTTACATCATAATTATTAATTACATACCGGTACTATTTTTATGACTGCAATATGTATTAAATAATTTTATTTTATAAAAATATCTGGCCTAATAATTAATTATCACGTTATAATTAAATTAATAAAAATAGATCAGGATCTTACCCAACCCAACAAATTCAAAAAACTCAAACGCTTTCGGCTTTCACGCTATTATCAGAACAAAAAACCAAATATATAAACATGTATATATATATATATATATATATATTTAAAAATTAAAAGAATAAAATTTTTTTTAAATTAATTTTTTTTTTTTTTTTTGATAACTACATTACTATGAATATCGCATGGTGAGAGTTTTTTTTCCACCTTACTTATAAGGAGTTGTTATAAATATTTTTTACGTTATTTATACCTATTTGAACAGCCTTAAATGTAGCATCCAAGAGAAAAAAATGTAAAAATTAAAAATAAAGAAAAATTGATGAATACATTTACATCCTAATTCTTACAAAAATATATATATATATATATATATATATCAATCACTATAGAGTTTATTTCTTTATTAACTAATTTACAGACTTCTTCAACACTAGTCCGTAGAATTGCATTACAATTAAAAACAAAAAAATTTAATCTTAGAACTATAAATGCTTAAGTATAATATGTAGAGGTAGTAAAAATAGATAAATACCTTTATTATTTGGATTAATAATTAAAAAGAAAATTGTGATAACTTTTTTTGTTATCTTTTTTTTTTTTTAGCCAAAGTACATTAAGTAATGAAAATGAGAATTATCATAGATAATAATTTAAATATTCTTTCCTTAAAATTGGTTACAAGTAGTCTTCCATGTTATATTTACAAGATGAAGTCATAAAATACAATATTCTAGCGAGTTTCTTATAAAATTTAATTTGAGCAACCGATTGATTCTAAAACATATCCTCAATACGATATAATAACATTATTTATTGTAAATAAGATATCGAAGAAGTTTGAAAAAAACTCTAGTTTCAACAATGAAAAGTTTTATTTATTAATAACTTAACTTATGATCGTGAGAGAAGAAAATTATCAAGTAACAGTATAATGTAATCGCATATAAATTATTTATAATGCATATATAATAAGCCACATTAATATCAAAATTTAAACGTATAATAGTTACGGAGGAAAAAGAAAAGTAAAGTATTATACGATAATCATAGTTTAAGAAAGAAACAAAAAAACAAAGTAAAATAGAAGTAGGTATACACTAACAATAAATATATAATACATTTTATATACAATTAAATGTAATAATACATTACATTACACTTACTTAAGTTAGAATGACGTCACAGTACAACATGGCGTAAGTTATTGGCATCTAGAGCTATATAGAGCTTAGTAACTGAGGAATTATTCCGCCCTTTATTTCGAAATCATGCCAGTTCAGTTACTCTTAAGACAAGAATAACGCGGGGCAAGGTAGTCGATGGCAGCTGTTGAGTAACCAAGCATCTTTGCTACATTAGGCTACTTTTTTTTCCTTTTTTTTTTTTTTTTTTATTAGCACAAAACGTATAAATTTAAAACAAAACGGACAAACGAAATGTCGGATGATGAAACCAAACTCTTTCTGTCCGAATAACAAACGGAACACAGTAAGAAAAATATATTCTTTAGCATGTATATATAAATTTAAATGTGGGAAAAAATTGTACGTTTAAAATATATAATCATTTTTATAATAAAATCTATATAAAATAAATAAATAAAATAAAATAAACGAAATTAAATACAGCAATGAACTTGCATGTTTTATAAAGAAGACCAGTTTTGAGAGAGAGAGAAAGAGAGAGAGAGAGAGAGAGAGAGAGAGAGAGTGACGAGTTACTTCAATGTAATATTTAATGTAGTAATTTATTCCATTCTCTGTAGACTGTAGTTTTATTAATCAGCTATTCAGAAGGGATTAAACATTAAACAACTTTTTTAACAATACAAAAATTATATTTAAATATTTATATTTAATTAAATTCATAATTAAATAAATAGGAAATTACATAATCCATTGCATAATGACAATTAACATCATTGAAACTGTACGTGTTAATACTGTACGGTTTTTATATTAGTTAATGTAGTTGACATTTATCATCAATCACCAATAAATACTGTTCGGTCAAATTCTTAACATTATAAATAGACATCGTTTGGTAAACTGTTATCCCTCTTCTTGTCAGTCACAGTTTTTACGTACTGCATAAAGAGATTCTCAAATAAATGTACATATTCTTTGCACAGTTATAGCTAGATAAAGAATAGGAAATGGAACAGAAATGAAAAATCAGCTAGTATTTCAAAATATTGTTTTCATTCATTGCTGGATTGGATTTTATATGTTCCGTAATAAACAAAATTGAAATTCAGTTGCCTTTTTACCAACATAATGGCTTTTGAATAGTCACAGGAAAACTGGGAATGTAAAAGAGATTCAAAGAGCATTCTAATTTGGAACATCACCAGCATAAAGAAAAACAAATGAAAGAATTCGTAACAAGTTTGAAGTTAACGGTACAGTGGAAAGGAAAATCTGGGTGAGAAAACCTCTATGGGTAATAAAAATGCTGCATTATTAATGCAAAAATTTACATGAACCCCAAAGAAATTACTCAGACAAATTTTTTCGTCAGACTGGTATTAAAAAGACATCCATCAACATTTTCCTACGGGAAAGACACCCTTCTTGTGACGATCCGTGGTCACCACAACACCCTTGCCCTGATGGACTTTGCCGGTCGTCTCTTAGATCTTTTAATTTTAACACAAACACAGTCATCAGTTGGCCTCTGTCAGGATGCCATCGATGCAATGCCTCGGCAGAAATTTCCATAAGTGTATTTATAAAACTTACTATCGCCTTCTTATGGCCTCTTCCAACCTCAGCCAGTTACTATAACTTACAACCCTCAACTATCAAATACATCGATTCGCAGAAGCGAACCGTAGTTGTTGCCATTCATCTAATAGTATCCTATCCGTTTGCTCTTTCGGGATACCCTCATACCTTCTTGTTCTCTGTAGTGCCAATAGTCGTATCGGAGGGGGTTCCTGCAATGACGCCCGCTGCCATGGTCGAGATTGTCTTATAGGCACTATTTATCCTAAGGTTAGCTCTAAAGTGAATGGCTTCAAACTTTTTAAGATTCTTTTTAATGTCGAAGGCCGACCTCCACGCCGGCACCGCGTAGACGTCATAGCAGCCAATTGAAGTTTTCATTTTGTTGGTCTTGGTCCCCACACATTCCCCATCAGGCGAATCAAGGATCCATATATTTTCTCTGCCTTTTTAACTGACTCCAAAACATGATAACTGATATTTACCGCTTGGGAGAACCAGATGCCCAAATATTTAAGGTGGGGATTTGTCTATACTTGAACACCATCAACTCTTATGATGATTCTCTTCATCTTTCTTCTTCCCGTTATAATCGCTATTTTAGTTTTCTCGGGTGCTAATGAGAGGCCTCAACAGAGGTCTCTCATTAAATGTGAGATGAAAAATCGGTTAGTAAAGAATAAGTTGATTAATATTAAAATACATCTAAACTTTACTGCCAAGTAGCACATCAGAATAGCATATAGATGTGCTATATTCTATTCTGTATTTACATTAAGCAAATAGTATCCGCAAAAAAACTCTTTTTCTGTAATTAATCAAAGCCGAGATTACAATTTTAAAAATTCCCAATCCAATCGTCGAAATGTTTAAAAATATTATTAAATAACAATAAAATCTTTTCCTAAGACTTTTTTCCGTAAATTTTATTTTTTACCAACTTTATTCAAAACTTAGACATGGTAAATGGTAGAAAAAGATTGATTTATATAACGCAAAAAGGATGGTAAATTGCCTACAGTATTTATTTTAAAAATCAACAAGACTTGTAAAAAATAGTGATACGTTCATTTTTATAAAACATAATAAAATCAACCCAATTTATGTAGTTTGTAAGTTCTATAGATCCACTAATTTTACCTTAAAATCGCTTTAAATAAATAAATTATAAACAAAAAGAAGATAAAAATAATGTTTATATTTTAAATGTTAAACAATAAGCAACTTTATTATAAATGTTTACATTAAATACTACTAACAATATTTATACAGCCATTATAAACACGAAAAGAACAAACGTTTTGAATGAAGAGATATTTACTAACTTAATGACAAGCTGGATTGTATGTGAACGAGAGAATAACGTATTAAATAATGGATATCTTAGGTAGAGAAATTAAGAAAGAGAAAGAACATAAAAGAGGGAGTTGTACATTCAAGTTCACTCAATAAATCTGATAACCGAGGGCAAATAAGAGAACAGGCCTAGGTAAGTCGAGTCAAGAAAGTCAGACAAAAGTAGGTGCGGGTGTCGTAACTGAAGTCGCAACAACAGCCCTAACTAACCTGAATACCAGAGTACCTTAACACCGGCTGACCGCCGAGTAGAAACACTGTTCTACTGCCCTTCCAGTAATAATAATATTAATAATAACAAGCCTACACTATATAACTTACTTCAACGATTGGCTGACTGACAATGGACCAGTAAGGTCACAGCATACTGAATCGATCACATTATTATAGCGCAATAGATTTATTGGTTAAAAACACCAATTAAATAATGACTAAATCGTATGTAAAAATAAAATATCATGTGGTATAATAACAATTATTAACAATTTTCCAAGGATAAATATTAACATTCTTTTTCAGTGGATAATTAATAATATGCAGTTTAATGAAATTTAAATAATTAAGCTTACATGTTTCTTAAACGATACAAAAGATTATGGTGAAATTAGTTTATCATTTATTATGGGCGTGTACGTTTGAAAAAATAAGACACTAAGTGGAATTCGAACATCGGTACATTAACTTGTTTCAAACAGAATTTTCAATATATTTTTAAAATCATAACATCAAGTAACTGTCGATTAAAAGAACCAATGGGGAGTTAAGGTGATGATGTATATATGAAAGTATTCTAAGAAGAAAATTTCAGTACACGTTCTACTGATAAAAAAATATTAAAAAACGTTCACATAAACGTAGGTCTGGAAGCGCTTAGTTTTTGAATTATGGCTAGCGATAGATTTCACCCGGATTTCAGCTCTTCAACAGAAAAGAAGCGTAATTTTTTGGGACACATATTAAGGAATAAAATTGATGGTTTTTTATGTAAATCTGACCCATACAAGTCACAAGGTGGGAAGACACTCCCACCTTGTGACGTTCCGGTCCCTCCCGTTCCTAGCTCTAATGGGTTTTACCGGGAGTCGTCTAATTGACCCTCGAACTGATTACATATCTCAGTTATCAGGCTGGCCTCGTTTGGTATACCACCGATGCAAATGCCTCGGTATGTATCTAACAAACAATTTAGTTTTACGGGTTGGGATAGTAAAAGAAATAAATTACTATTAAAAGCTGAAAATAACATCAAACAATCAGAAATAATGTGATGTGACCAATCTAATGGGGTTAAACAGGAGAGGGCACGGCCAGGAAATGTCTCGTGCAGTAATTGAATTGTTAAACGGGCTATATGGCATGTGGCACCGTCTTGTTGAAACCTCATATTGGCCACGTCAATAGCATCCAATTTCGGCAGAAAGAACTGTGTTATCATGTCGCGATATCGAGCATCAGTAACAGTTACTGCTTGACCAGCCCCATTTTTAAAAAAGTGTGGTTCAATGATACCTTCAGCCCAAAATCCGCACCAAACAGTGACACGTTGTGGGAGTATCTGTTGTTCAATAATCATATGTGGGTTCTCCGAACTCCAAACACGGCAATTTTGGTGATTAACAAAGCCATCAAGGTGAAAATATGCTTCATCGCTAAGGATGATTTTGCTCAAAAATCAGTATCCAATTGTTGATGTTCAATAATCCATTCCACGACTCTCTTCACTGTCCATGGTCATTAGACATCAGTTGTTGTGTTAATTGAATTTTGTAAGCATGGATACACAGATTTTTTTGTGAGTATACGCTGTAGAGAGCTTCTTGAAATTTGCAATTCTTATCCACGACGCCGAATTGATGTTCCTAGGTTTTCACCAACACTCTCACGCACTGCTTCGATATTAACATTTTAACGGCTTGTTAAAATGTTTGGACGACCGGTGTGTTTAGCGTCTCCAACTGATCCAGTCTCCCTGAATTGTTCAATTAATCTTTTCACACTTGACGAGGTTACAATACTATTTTGAACATATTTTGTACGAAAATTTCTAACTGCGGCCGCCAAACTTTCATTATTTTTGAAATATTGTTCAGTAATGAAAACACGTTGTTGTATCGTATAACGCTCCATTTTTACTAACCCTAAACTCTCAGCTGTAAAATTGTCCTTTTTTCAGGGTTGCCAACAATTTACTGTAAAAATGGCGGCAAATTCAAATCTTGCGTTAATTTTGGGACACCCTATATAATAAACTGATACGTAATGAGAATTAGTCATCTAGATATCCCATCCGTTTATTGTCGATTAACATTCTGATATGAACTATTTTATTCTAAAACGATGTGTGCAGACTAACTTTTTGTTAAATTTATAAATAAATCTATTTAACGAATGAAAATAATTATCAACATGATGTTTTTTGAAGAATTTTTTAACGGCTGTAATATAATTATTTATGTTGAATTGTCAAAATATTTTTATAATATACCACCAAACCTAAGGTTCACTATAAAAAAAGAAGTAAATAATACGTTTATTTTAAGTATTACTGACCTTAACCCGCAAACTACTTGTTAATCTTTGACCTATTAGTCTGACGCATAGTATTTTAAAAACTATCATCAGCGTCAAAAGAAAAGATCAAAAGGTTATAAAAAATGATAAGCAAGAAAAACTTTCATAATCAATGGTGATTCCATCGATTGTTTCACCATTTCTCATAATATTATTGTTACCAACTACCTGTAACACATCACTGAAACCACCTCGAAATTCTAACTAATAAATAAAACTCAAATCACGATATTACTGTAAACAGTTACATACTTATTTTCTTTTTACAATAGCCTATGCAAAAACAGTACGAGTATAGATATTTTTTATATAAAACGTGAATATTTATTTTTAAGCCGAAACAGGTTATAATCAATCTTTGTTTATAAACAAACAAAAAATCGGCGTAAAATGGATTTACTTATATTTTAACGGTAAAAATCAGTTAAACATTTTTTTTTTTTTTTTACTGCGAAACAATACGTTATTGTTGTTGCTCATATTTCTCAGGCAAGAAATATGAGCAGTAGAATAGAGTATGCATTATTTCAAACAATTAAACATCTGCAATTTTAAGAAAAAGTTACATACGATATAAAAAAATTAATTTTCAAAATATATGAAAAAAAAATAAAAATACAACTGTTTCTATACATATAAATAATTATGAAAAAGGAAATTCAAGCGTTTTCTGTATAGAACACTCCACGCTCAAGACAGAACATACTTCAGATAATGTTTGGGAAGTAATCGGATTTAAAAATCCATCTATTATAAAATAAAAAATTTACAATTACATAGAATACACCAGTAAAAGAAACCAAATTTACTGCGACCAATGAAGGAATATAAAGAGCACATCCAAAAATAAAAAATAATAGGAAATAAAATAAAATTCAGACAGAACTCAAGAGTTTGAAAAGTTTTTCAATTTTTCAATGATCTAGTGTTTAAACCTAGAAGCGATGCCGCGAAACGTGAATCATCAAGCAGGTTAAACAATAAAGTTTAGCTTGTCGATTTCTTTGTAATATTTTTCAATTGCAACTCAAACAGATGGACTTATATTAACTATTAAGACCAGTTGTTTGAAGAATAATATACAGTATTACTTGTTTCAAATATCCAAAATATAAAATTATTTGAACGTAAGTAACTATCACCCAGCGGAAATTAATACGGGCTTTGTGATTCTTACGAATAGAGAGATCGAGTAAATAACTGAAATTATTGGAATAAATACGTCAAATATTACTTGAAGAGCAGTGATGACCGATTCATAGCAAAAGAAGTAATGATATCTAGTAAGCGATTTAAAAATATACTTTCTGATCGTTCCTTACCTGAGAATAACAATGGGTGTATAAAAAGTAATGCAGCCTTATAGGAGAATGTTTTGCAGATTTAATTGAAGAAAGATGGGTTACACAATACAGCAGAGAATACGCAGCATCTCGCAATACATTAGATGTACCATTTATACCCAGACTCAGAATGTCTTCAGAGGAACGTATAATGTGGAAGTACCGAACAAGTCTTTCATTAAGCAAGTTCCAAGAGACTTATAATTCCAAAAGACATATAGTTATACGGCAAGTTCCAAGAGACACGGAACGTGGCAGATGTAGCCAAAAATGGTCGACCGAAAGAGATAAAACCAGAAAAGTTGATCGATGTGTAAGCTGCGTATTCTGTCCCAAGAAGTCTGAACGACGCCTATCAACCTGTCTGATCTCTTTGTTGGTAGTGCCCACAAGGTAATTGCGCAAGTGTTAAAAGATACACTGTAAAGAAAGAAAGAATTCGTGTTGTTCACAAGTTGTTACCAACAGACACTGGAAAGCATGTAGCTTTCTGTCAGAGGTTCATATCATCTGTAATACTACATGGGGAAGAACTCGATCGTTCGTTTCGGTCTGACAAAACATGATTCTACCTTAATGGGTACGTGAATTCACGCATTTGATATACGAAAATTCACATCAGTTGCACGAGTCTCCTCCACACGGATAAAAGGTGGGTGTTTGGTGTACAATCTCGCGTAGACAAATCATCATGACATTCTTTCATGGCACAGTGAACAGTGAGCGCAACATACAGATGGTACAACAATTTGTAACACTATAATGCAGACCGGTAGAGTACACGGTTTCAGCAGGGTAATGCTACGGCTCATATAACCTAAAACACTACGACTTTCTTGAATCAGTATTTTCATGGACAAGTAATTTCGGAAAGGTTTTGATCTCGTTGGTTTCCTGATTTATTCCATGCTGATTTTTTCTTTGGGAATACCTGAAGGATGCTGCATAGAATACTCATTCCCATACCGCTCCTGAATTGCACAACGAAATTGAACGATGTGTCGCTGCAATTCCTCAACAAACGTTACAACATGTGTTTAAGAGCGTGAAACGTCATATTCAGTTATTTGTATCGCATAATGAAGGCCGGCTTCAAGAAAACCTGTCAGTGAATTAAGGTAATTCATCACTTATAATCAGTAAATTGTACTTCTTGGTGTTCCTCCAGTCCGAAACTGCAATGGCGATTTGGCAACGAGCCCTGGTTAGTTTTTCTAACAATGAGGTAGAATTGAGGATGGCCTTTGCAGGGTAGTGCGGCCGTTGGTTAGCATTGCTCTGCTAGGGTGTTAATAGGTATATTGGTCGTAGCATCGTTGGGGTCTGTTCGT
>JAAAKQ030274733.1:0-10551 GCA_010016005.3 Zanna intricata | reverse complement strand
CACACACGCTACAATTCATTCATCTCATCCTCTGAAGATATACCTTAACGGTGGTTCCGGAGGTTAAAAAAAAAAATGGGATCAATTTAAAAAGAAAAAGATTCCAGGTATCCAAGATTTTTATGTAAAGGTGTGGATCAGGATCCTCATGAATAAAAGAAGAGCGATTTGGAATGTAGTATGGATAAAAAAAAGTTAATTTTTACTTTTCTGGCATCGTAGCTCTTGAGCTGTCACAAAAAGGAAAGTATGGTAATCGGTCAAAAAATGGGAATGGGCTTTTTATAGTGTTGGCGTTTTTGAAGCTTAATAATAGCTTTTGTTCGGATAAACTGATTTTGATGAAGTTTTATACGGACGAGTGTACATGGGGCAATTATCTGTAAAATTTTGTAGTCATCTCCAGGGGATGGGATAATTAATTTTTCTGGGGTCAATTTTCTCAAGAGTTTGCAAATATAACACGACTTGTATTAAACTAAGTACGTGCATGCACGCTTATTTTACCATTTAAAAACATTTCCCCCCAAAATTTGCCCTTCCCTAAAAATCGAAAAAAGCGATCTTTTTATTTGTTACATATTTTTTTATATATTTTTTAAATGTCTTCCTAGGCATAGTAATAGAGCAAGTGATCCAGAAAAATACTTTGAGGGCAATATTGGGGGTGGAAGAGCTGATCAAAGTTTAATAAAATTGACTTTAAACATTTTTTTTTTTTTAGTTTATTTAAATTTAATAATAATATTTGAATAAAATTTCATAATATTTCACCCTTATCCCCCAAAAAAGAAATATCGGGTAAACTTTTATTGGTTGTACTTTTTTCAGAGGATCTTTTTATTAATTTCTTTCATTTAACAAAGTAGAAAAATCAAAAACTTTAATTGGAAGGTGATTTTGGAGGCTGGGGAGCACAAAAAAGTTACCGATTTTTTTTTTTGTTTAAACATATGAAAGGTTAAACAAATGAAAGGAAACACACAAGGACGGTTTGTTAGCTGCTATTCTTTTTTTAAATTTCGTGTATTGATAACAAAAAATCAACGGCAACGTTTTATAAAAAAAATAGTTTTTATTTGTTAAGACAGTTTATTTGTTTGTTTAATTCTTAAAAAATAAACTATAACTTATTGTGTAATACGTAGTTATCGATATCAGTATCAATATTCGTTGGATCAGTTATCTCTCTCTCTTTTTTACTGTTTAGCCTTCGCTATTACCTCAGAGGATGAATGAGGGTAATATGTATGAATGTGAATGAAGTGTAGTCTTGTACAATCTCAGGTCAACCACTCTTGAGAAGTGTGGTTAATTGAAATCCAACCACCAAAGAACATCGATATCCACGATCCAGTATTCAAATCCGTATAAAAGTATCTACCTTTATTAAGATTTGAACCTTAGAACCCTCGAATTCGAAATCAGCTGATTTGCGATGTCCCGTTATCCACTAGACCTAGAGGTGGGCTAGAATCAATTATCAGCTGATATGGATAAAAATAGTAATTAACGTCTGTTAGTAACAGCATACAACATAGTAGGAAGAGGGGGGGGGGTCTCGTAATTCATTAAATAAAATCCAAAAAAGATCTTGCGCCGTAAACTGATTACTGAAACTGTAAACTAATATTAAAGTGAAATTTTCCTGAGCGAATCTGAAATTGATATCACAGATTCTCCAAAGGCTACTCTGCCATGATAATCTGTGCCGGTTTTGCAATTTTTCTTCGAAGTCGGTTTAGCCGAACAAAAGCTATTAAGCTTCAAATACGCCAACACATGTTTATATGTACGTATGAATATTACCCTTTACTTTTTTTTTTTGGATCCTTGGATCATGAAATTGAAAAATACAAAAAAACCCGTACTTTCCTTCTGATTATAATACTTTCCTTCTTGAGGTTTAGCTCTAGAGCAATGAGATGACAGGAAACTAAAGATTAATCTTTTTTATTCACACCGTATTCCAAATCGCTCTTCTTTTATTCATGAGGATCCTGATCCACACGTCTACATAAAAATCTTGGATTTCTGGGATCATTTTCTTTTTAAGTTGATTCCATTAATTTGATGACACTCATTATTACTGAATAAAATATTTTTATTATTACATAGATCTTCTTTTTTTTTTATTATCTGGAATATAAGTACAATTTATTGAATTTAAATGTATAAACATAAAATGCTTTAGAATGTAATTTTTTATATTTACACTGTTTTTTCAAACTTTCTTAGAATTAGACGTAAAAGTGTTTACAATTAATCCATACTTATATTTTTCCTCCTTTCCATATTTAAATAATAATTTAATCCTATCCATATTTTAAATAAAATTAAAACTAAACGATCTAAAATATAAAAAAAAATTATAAAAAAAGAAAATCTAACCAAAAAAAAAGAACACTAAAAATAAAAATAATACTTTTTTTTTTCAATTGATGTATAAACATTACATTTTTGAAGAAGTACCACTACTTTAAGAGCTAGCGTTTTAGTCATTTAGTTTGGCACCGAGTTTTATAATTGAAAATTTAAGAGAGCAATTGAAGATGTATTTTTTTATTTTACGGTGGTGATAAGCCAGCTTCATAATGTTTTAAACTGCTTTCTTTATTATACATATGAAATCCGCTAAGATAATTTATAAAATCCATCAACCATAAGCGCTTTTCCGTTTTCTTCATCAAATAATACATTTTTTTTTGCTATGAATATTCTACTTTATAACCTAACTTGATATAACTGCAAAGAAAACAACTTCATAGTAAAATCGGTATTCAAAAGCTCTGTACCTCAGAATGATGCTGTGCTAGTTTTAAATAAATTTTCATATTTATTTCTAAAATGTCGATACTCATGTTACACCATGTGATCAATAATCCCATCCTTGAAGTTCAGTTAATGACCTTGACTCAGAAATGGATACCGGAGACCGGTCTTAAGATATATCCGGGGCTTGCAACTTGATGTGAAACGGTATAATTTTTTGGTGGACGTAATTATACAATAGGCATAATGTTATATGCTGAATAAACGTAATAGCGTCTAGACAATAGGATATAGAGGTAATATTTTTTCTTTCTATATTGTTTTCCTCGATTACGTTATGAAATGTTAAATAAGTATTTCAGGACTCAGAATCTAGTTGAACTCAATCTATACATTTACTGTTAATATTAATCATATATGTCAAATCTAATGTGTCGTATTTAATTTCACGTAATTAAATCTTACTTTGATTACTTAATTTATTTATCATGTATTATTAATTCACTTAATCTAGTTTTATGATATAAGTATAAAAAAATTTAATATAGAAAACAAATGATATTTTTTCTTCATTTTAATTTGCGTCATATAAGTATGCAATAGTACTCGAAAGAAAAGTTCAAGTAAACTGTATTTCTAAACATTGCATTTGATCCACTTACGGATTATTCAACAGTGGGTAGTTGCCGATGTACGAGCATCAGTTTAGGAAACGGTAACCGTTAAATAAACAATACGCAGGCGTACTGCAGAACGTTATTGAATGACTAAGCGGTACCGCTATACGAAAAATAACAATGCGTTAATCATTACTGTAACTGTGTTAGAGGCATGGTTTCTGGTAATGGATTGCAAAAAAAAAAAACAAAAAAAACATAGCGTTACGAAGATCATTTATTACAATGATAATATTATATACAGTAATAATATTATAATTGTTACCGATGTTATTTTGAAAGATGGGTTGAGAACGATGTCAGCGGCGGATCCGTAAACAGACAGGATAAAAACCCCTCTCCCAGCACGAAAAATTCTTACTCTATGTTTGGAGAAATGTGCCGTCTGATGTAGAAGCAAACTGAACTGATATTTGTTGTGCATCTGACTATTATTTTTGTAAAAAACTTGTGCTATACAAGAGATCATTTTCGATACCTGAAAAACAAAACCTGTGCAGCAGTAAGAAGATGGACTGGTTAAATAAGTGCGGGTCTTTTGATGATCATAACCGGTCTCCCAAATCCGTTATCGTATTTCAGAATCTATCTGATATTTACTAACTTTTGAGCAGTTTAGCGTAGCCTAGAAGTAATAAGGTAAACACGATAACAAAATGGGTTTTAATAAAATTCTTCTGTCAGTTTATTATGATTAGACAGTTATAAATAGAAAATAAAAATCCTAAATTCGGATGTAGTTTTCCCAGAGTAGCAGAAACGAAGCACCGAATTAACAAAACTTTCAGGTACTTTTCAGAACGTAAATTATTATGAAAGCGAAAATGCTTGTATTTTTCCCATTATCTACTTAATTGCAACATCTTTATTTAGTGGCGCCCATCCTTCAGAGACAATTGACTTAGTTACTTTCAGATTTTACTATCTTCAGTTATAATAAAAATACTCAATCGATTTAAGTGAAGTATAGAGTTTAGTTATTATCTGATAAAGTACACGTCATTTATCAAACGGTTTAACAATTGATTTGGCGACAACTTTTTTTTTTTTTTGACGATAATGAAGGAATGCCATTTACGCACGCCACCACGGGGTCTTCGCGGGGTAGTGTCGAGCTCGAACCCAGGACGCTATCCGTCCCAGGCTAGCTAACAGGCTCCGCCAAGATATTATTAGGCGTAAATAACCTGCCCCATACCGACTAAACCTCCCTCATCGCTCTTCTCCGCCCCGAGACCGGACCTGCAATTAAGCATAACTCAGTCTTGAGGGGAATATTCTGATTGTACTCGGAATTTCTTCTCTTTGTCCATCCTAGATCCCAGGATCTGTAACATATAAATAAAAAAAGATAAGATAACCATCCGCCCATCATCACTCACATACACACATACCCACACCTTTTAGGTGTGGGTGTGTAAACCAACAATCTATCTTGTATCAACGCCCGGTCTAACGGTTACGTCAGCCCGGACAAAAAGACAAATTGCCGCCCTTTAAGAATATATATATATATATATATATTTAAAATGAAGGTACATATTTTTTATTTTTAATAAAAATCAAATTATTTTAACTAAATTTTAATAAAAACATAATTTAGAATGAAACACATAACATAACAATGATAATCAAGCAGTACAAAACAGTAGAAATTAATTAAGAAATATCTGTACCTAGCCACAGATTGTTAACCATATAATTTTTTATATTTTTAAATGTTATTAAAAATGAGAATCATTCCACAAACAATCAAAATGCTATTATTTTGAAAATAAAACAAGGTAACATAAACTACGCCAAAATCACAAAAAAACTTCTTTTTTTTCTTAGTTTCAATTCTGCAAACTTTTTATTACATCATTTAAGTTTAGTTGATCAGAAATTTCATGCCCAATCGCCAAGATGGGCAAACCATTAAGACGATTTTCTGTAGTCGAACATAAAAAGTTCTTAATTAATTTTAACTTAGGGGAACTCCTTTCGCCACTTGCTACAGTTATTGGTATTGTTAGCAATATTCGTAAAGCAATAGTAAGGTTTGGGGCAAAATTTAACTTAGTAATTAAGGCCAGTACATTGCTTAGGTTTTCTTTTTTTCCCCAAAATTGCAGATACTGCTGAAATTTCCTCTGCTAATTCTACCCTATTTTTGTCAACAGAATCACTATCAATTTTAAATACATTCTACATTCTTACAGTATTTTAGTAACATTTCTGTGGATGCTACATCTAAAAAAAAATATTTTATATTCTTCTTTCGGATCTTTGATGGCTTCATCTCGTGCTTCATATGAAAAGTTGCTTTTTCTCTTTCTAACGCGGTGTGTTATTTTTGATCCAAAATTAACCTCCATATCAATTTCGGTTGGAAGTTCTTTTGCACAATAATAGTTTTAATCGAAGGATGAATCCAAAAAAATTATGTACAGTTTTGTAAAAGATCAAGTGCAGAGGCTATATCAAAATCTTTTGTTTGTATCAACTTGCTTATTGGATTAATGCAATTTAGTATTTTATGCCAAATAACTAATAAACACAAAAACTTAAATTGTTTAATACAATTTAATAAACCCGAGGCCTCGTCTCTTTTTAAATTATCAATGTCTTGGTTTTCGTAAGCGCTTAGCAAGGCGTCGTATACATCTCCCAGATAGAATCTCAAAGGCTTTAAAAACCTCTATTTTACTCCCCCATCTAGTGTCGCTCATTGGTTTCAAAGTTAAACCTTGAACATATTTAGACGTATTGCCCATCGAAAAGTAGAAGCCGAAAAAAATAAATATATTTTTTGGACCATGTTGAAGAAATTAGCGGCTTCCAGAGATTCTTTTGCCGTAGCAATAACAAGATTGAGAAAGTGGCTACTACACGGAACAGAGAATGCTCGCGAATTATATTGTCTAATTCTAGATTGCAATTCTGCTTTATCGCCCCTCATGTTGGATCCGTTGTATCCCTGCCCCCTGATATCCTGCAAATTTAAACTCAGATCATTAAATACTCCAATTATAATATCAGATATTTGTTTTCCTATGGATCTTTCGACTGGTAAGAAGCCTAAAAAGCTTTCCTTAATTTTAATTTCAACACCAGCGTCACATTTATTGATTGAAACATATCTGATTACAAGAGTTATTTGCTCTAGCTTATTAACGTCAGGAGTACAGTCTTTTTCTTTTTTTTTTACGTGGTGGAGGGATCGTTTTACAGATGCCAGGGCAATGGGAGATCGCTAACAAGTTCCACAAGATGTTATTATATGCGTATGTATTCCTGCGCACTACCGACTAAACTACCACTTCTGACATTCCCCTCCCGGAACCGCTCAAAACGTATTACTTCAGGAAGGAGAAACGCTCCCACACACAATCGTACTCCATAAGCATTACAAAACCAAAAACACAAACACAATCGGTCAACATATGCAGACTAACAAAACACACTAAGCAGATAAGTAAACGCACACCTGCACTCTTCATTACACCGACACACAGAAACATACAAACAGCTCACACAACGCAACACAACACAATACAACACTAGAAAGCCAAGGCAACGCATCGACACGGCACACCCGTGCCTTAAACAAACACTCACACATGCACACACACTTATCCTTAGCGGCCATCTATCGTGGGTCCAAGAGAGAGGGACATCATCAGGCACAGGACGCAGAGTGTCCACGGCCTCATCGCACCAAGGCGACCCTCGCACGCTCGCAGGCACCCCCAAGGCGCTCAGCCGCACCAACCCTGACGCCCCAGATTCCGTACACACTCCTCAGTCTTTTCCTCCGACCTCGATAAACTCTACGACTTTCCTCGTTGTCGGCTCGATGACGGTAAAGACGATGACGACTTTCTTCATCACTGCCTTCGCATACCCGGAAATGGTAGCCCAGTACGCCTTAATCTTAGGTTATGATGGTTATGATTGAACCGGAGGAATCATAGCCATCCTCCCGATTGCTTGGACCATTGTATCTCTTTCTAATTGGAATTGTGGACAGCGTAATAATACGTGATAGGCTGAATCCTCGACCTCACAGTCTGGGCATTCGTCCATGTAATCTAGACCGAAGCGGAATAAATAAGCTCTAAATCCCCCATGGCAGCCAGAATTTGAGTTAGACTGATATCTAGGGAGCCATGGTTCTTCTGTACCACCTTTCGACGTCCTTGATGACTTTATACGTTCATCTGCCCTTCTTGCATCTGCCCCAAAGCTGCTTCCACATTCTTATTAACTCTTCCATGATCGCAGCATCCGCCTCTTTACTCTGTCGGACTCATGACCCCGAGTTCCCGCAGCCTTTTCCTGCGTGTGATGGCCAAATCCACAGGTAGAATTTCCACCATAACCTCAGCAGCTTCCAGTGACACACAGTCCTAAAGGCCGTTGCAACACGGAGGCAACACCTCCTATCGGGACTCCATCGTTCCTCTGTATTTTTTATACTTTACAACATCTGTTCAAATTTCCGCACCACACATAAGCGTAGCATACGACAACCCGGTGAGTAGTCTCTTTCGTAGTTGTCTCGGACTTCTACAGTTTGGAAGAATAACCGTTATATGGCGCAAAGCCATCTCCATCTTTTCCGTAGCTTCTAACACATTTTTGCCAAACCTTAAAAGAGAATCGAACCATACACCAAGGTATTTTATTGCTTTCATGGATTTAATTCTCCTACCTTCTAGTACTAGTGACAAAGTCGATACCCGCTTAGCAGAGGTAATAACCACAATTTCAGTTTTTTTGGCCGCCATCCTAAGACCTGGCACATCCATCCAGCCTCCAACCGCAGCATAGAAACCACTAATCTTACTAACAGTCTCCCTCCGAGTGTCGGTTTCTATGACTAGCACAATTTCATCAGCAAAGCCGATTATCTTAACCTTCGGGGGCGAATTAGACACTGAAGACCCTATCGTAAATAACATTCCAGAGGGTCAGCTTAAAGACCGGCTCCTGCGGAACACCCTTGTCAATCATCTACCGTCCACCTCGCTATCAATCGTCTATCCTCAAGGTAAAAAAAAATAATTTTCTCTAGGTGTCTTGACATGTGGAACATTTGGAGGGCGCGCCTGATCGCAACATGGGAGACGCTGTTAAAAGCGTTCCACACGTGGAGCGCGACCAGGACGCACCTCTTACCCCTAAAATGTCGGCGACCAGCGACAATATACTCGGCCGTACCCTCTCTCAAGCATGCATTATAAACACATAAGAATACTTCCGAGTCCGCACAAATCGATGTCCTAACAACCGCATTAGGCAGCTGATCAGGACCCGGCGGCATCCCCACGTCCAACTCTTCCAGCTCCAGTACCTGATCCCCACGGGGAAACAGCTCGTCAATTATTTCAGCAATCTCTGTAGGATCACTGGTCACAATGATTCTCGCCCTGGCCCAGTCTAAAATTATGGAAAAATATTTGGATTTTTCATTTCATCAATATGAGATTTTACAATCTGATGCAACAGATCTCTTATTCTCGTTTTGTTTATTTTTTCTGAGATTGTGAGCTTTAGTTTCTTTTTTGAGCACTATAAATATTGTATATGTTTATAAAAAGTTAGAATGTTTCTAAGAAGATTGTGTAAGAAATCTCTTTTTCATCAAAAAATTTCTAATTGTAATCTAAAGTTTTTAAATTTTTAAACAGATTCTCAATTCCGGAGGTGCCGAGTTCGAATCCTGGTCAGGCATGGTATATTTCATAAGCTATAAAATTCCATTTCCATATCCCACGTACAAGCTTCAAACTAATGTGATATCATAAAATAAAAAAAAAACCATTAGCCAATTAATGTTCACCGTGAGGAAAGAAAAGTATGCTGCTTTTTTAATGAGAAAAAATTCGGGGTTTTGGCATTTTTTTTTTCTGTCAAGGTCGATTTATTTTAAGAGCTCTATCTTTCTAGATAATGTTCAAAGAATAACTTATAATTTTCTCCGAAGAAAATCAGTGTCAAAATCCACAAACTACGGAGGTCTAATTCAGATTTAATTTTTAGGATCTGAACACCCGTTGTTCACGGTGGAGTATCACTGGTATTATTAAACCGAAAATTATTAGTATTAATAGTAAAAGATACTCTGAATCAAAGTTACATAAAAAAAATAAATATATATTTCGTACGCAAATTGTTTCCTATTTATTTCTAGTCCCCTTTTCCAAAATTTACCTGAACGTGTAAATTACTAAAGTACTCCCCCGCAACACGGTAAAAGAACCTTTTTCTTAAACGTAAAACCTATGTCTTAAAAATACCTACATCTTAATAATAAAAAACCTGTCTTAAAAATAAAAAACGTTTGCTTAAATTTTCATAGTTTGAATTTTTTGTAAAATGCATTCGGAGTATGTAAATAAAAAAAGGGATCAGGTGTAATCTTTTATCCTATTATTATTATTATTTTTGTAGAATAGTAATAGGATAAAAAAGTAAACCGTAAACGATTAACGCTAAAAATTAATTTTTGTCAATAGATTATTATATTAGTTTCAAGTTATTTCTAATTTTAGCTAAGCAGGCATCACTAAGATTTATTCACGCTCTGCCAGTAAAATAAGTTCGTTCTACGAGTTCCGTTAAAACAGGTTATGTTTTGAAATTTTAAAGAATTTAATTATGTAAAAATTTTATTAACTCAAAGTAACAAAAGTCATCTCAAAACAGATAAAAGTTCAAGAAAGTTGACTTTTGATCTAAAACAAAAAAAAAAAAAAACCCAAAACGTGGTAGTAGTAAACGTTATAATTTTTAACAAAACAAATGCTTGCCGGATGCATGATTCCGTGCTAACAGTTCAAGAAACAAATATCGAGGTAATTGAAATGAGCAAAGCCTTTGAAGCAAATAACTTTTTTCTTAAATTTTGAAAAGACTGTAAAGATAAGATGGAAATTAAAACGCATTTAGCAATTTTTTTTTGTCTTCAGTCATTTGACTGGTTTGATGCAGCTCTCAAGATTCCCTATCTAGTGCCAGTAGTTTCATTTCGGTATACCTCCTACATCCCCAACAATTTGTTTTACATATTCCAACCGTTGCCTGCCTGCACAATTTTTCCCATCTACCTGTCCTT
>JAAAKQ030274711.1:0-10551 GCA_010016005.3 Zanna intricata | reverse complement strand
TAAGTTTTAGTTTAAAGCCTACTATTTTTTTGTAATTTGTATGTGTTTGACTGAAAATAAAAGATATTATTATTATAATATCAACAGTGACATGACAGATAGAGGGGTATTGTAATTATTTTTTACTCATGATCATGGTAAGAACTTGTATGGCTACCCTTTTTGATAACTGTTCTTGCTTCCTAATTGCATTTGGTATTATTACTATATTATATTATTATACTTTATAATAATACAACCTTCAAGTTGAATATTTTGTTCTAACCCATTCAAACTGTGTTAGTTAATAACAATAAGATCTTTATAGTAAAAACCATTGAGGTCATTTATTTATGTATATATATATATATATAAAATTCAATTCATTCTTTTCTCTCTATAACAAGTTTCCAGAAAAAAAGTAAACAAAATACTTGTATGTTTATTGGTAGCATTTAATGATAACTGTATCAATGATAAATATTTTAATAAATGTTTACATAAGAGAACTGTGATGAGAAGATGAATAACCCTTAATATTCACATGAATGGCATTAAATTTTATGAGGGTTAATCAAATATAAACAGTAATATTTTTCATTAAAAATTTATTGAAAATAAATTTATTGATTAATGATACACAATTCATACCTTCATCATTTCTCTATATAATCAGTCTCCTGTACAATCTATACACTTCTGGCAACAATTTGGAAGCTTGAATATTCCTTGTTCATAAAAGATCTGAGGACAAGTCAACTATATATGTTCCTCAATATTTTCAAATCATGTCCCTCCAAGTGATTCTTTCAAGGGCATAAACAAAAAATAGTCACAGAAAGACAAATCTGGACTGTAAGAGTGGTTGAAGGTGCAACCACTACTCTTACTGCATTTTTTTTCAATTTACCCCATGTCAACAATGCGGTATATGGCCTGGCGTCATGGAGAAGGATGACATCTCTGATGGGCATACCCCATATTTTATTTCAGTAGCTAGCCGGCCTCCGTGGCGTGAGTGGCAGCATCTTGGCCTTTCATTCTGGAGGTCCCAGATTCGAATCCCGGTCAGGCATGGCATTTTCACACATCATTCATCTCCATCCTCTGATGTAATACTTAACTGTGGTTCCGGAGGTTAAAAAAAAGTGGCTTTTGCTGACTGTGGCAGCTGGCAATGGTAAGCTGCATTCACTTTTGACAGACGAGTTTTGGCCTTCACTGGGCAGCCCTCATTCTTCCTTTGCCACTCCTTACTTGCATTTTTGACTCCAGAGTGGAATGATGGACTCATGTTTCATCACATGTAACAATGCACCTAAAAAAAATTGTCCCCTTCTTGCTGAAATCGATTCTGAAGCCTCTCATAGATTTCCAATCTGATCTGTTTTTGATTTTTGTCAACAATCTTAGAACCAATTGAACACTAACTTTTCTAAAGCCAAGATGATCAGTATAATGGATTGAACACTCCCATAGCTAATATCCACTTCTGATGTGATTTCTTCAACAGTGTACCAGTGATCACCTTTGATAAGCTCTCAAATGGCATAGATGTTGTCAGTTGCGAGACTTGATCTTCGGAGTTGATCATGACTTTTGTTTTCTACACTTTCTAGTCATCTTTAAATTGTCTGGCTAACGTACACTCAGTTCTGGTATAGTGTAGCATCCCCAAACTGCATCTTTCAATGAGTTAAAATTTCTGCATATGTAACACCTTCATTAGTTTTAAAATGAGTCTCCTCTGAAAAATCCTCATTTATTTATTAATTGAGGAAATTTTCTATGTTATTATCCCATCAATGCTTGATGAGGTGTCTGGATCCTTTCTGAGCAGAATAAAAAAAAAAATCTGATGTGGACAACACATGAGTTACTCGTACGCCAACATTTTTTACATATACACATTTTTTTTAAAATGAAAAATACATAAAATTTTATTTCATCAATAACTCTGATATTTTCTAATATATATATATTTATTATTATTGAATTATTATTTGTTGTAAATTTTTTTTACAATCAGATGTTAATAAATCAATATATTTATATGAGAAATAAAGTTAAAAAAGGGGAGATGAAGTTGGATTGGAATCGATGTGCCTAATCCTTGTAAAATCCAAATATTTCATTAATTAAAATTTAATTGGCTATAAGTCTGGAACCAATGAAAATAAGTATCGCTTATGATATTTTTACTCTCAATGAGGGCTTATTACTGCAGTCAAGAAAGTGTCCAAAATCCAAATTATTTTTGGATTTTGGGCTTTTTTGGGCACTTTTGGTACAGTCGATTGCAGTCAAAAGGGAAGGTGCACAACTAGATGTTTATAGTACTAAATTCAAAATTTCAACATCCTACGGCTAATAGTTTTTGAGTTATGTGCGATACATATGTATGTACCCACAGATGTCACGACGAAACTAGTCAAAATGGATTCAGGGATAGACAAAATGGATATTTCTGTTGAAATCTAAAAACTGAAATTTCTCATTATCATAATACTTCCTTTACCTTATAAGAAAGTAAAAAATCAGACCGAATCGTCCACTAGAATGTCTAAGCTAGAAATAATTTCTGAGCATGCATTTTAACTGAGATAGGAAAGCAAAGAGAAAACAAAGGGGGTTGGGGGTGAGATGTATAATTGTAAATGGAATAAGTTTTTAGCAGATCTTTTTAAACAGATTATATTACTTTGTAATAATAACGCTGCAGAGCAGCAAGGAAATATTAGTAATAAGAAGATAATTAATACACAACAATACTATTAAATTATTTCCCAAAAAGAAACAACTATATAATTAATAATATTATAAAAAAAAAAACACAAAAAATTTTTTATAATGATCAAGTGAACAATATAATTTAGTCATGAAAGATATGACAATATTAATTAAAAAAAAAAAAAAAAAACTCATGTTAATAGTAAACATACCTCTTTTTTTATTACTTGTATTTTTGGAATCAGTATTACATTCAGTTATTTCCACTGTATTACTTCTTTCAAAATCATCTTTAGATCTAGATTCTTCAAGCCTGAAAATGTTAGTCAGGTTAGAAGTAATATTAAACATACTGTTAAAAAAAGTTGATAGACAAAACACACTCGAATAAAGCACATACTTTAGAACAAAAGGTTAATATTTAATTAATTGAAAAAAAAAAAAAAATACTGTACCTCATCCTCTATTACATGGCTGTTTGAACCCTGATTGGAAATTTATCTTATCAATGATACCTCTTCTTCGTTCCTTACAAGTTTGTAACATTCCTTCACACTATCCCAAAACCTTAATCAAAGTATTCGTAAAGTTTTCTTTATCTGGCCTTCATTTCTCAATTGATGTTAACAATTCTTCTTTCTCTTGTTTCACTACTTACTTATTTCTCATACTTCCCTCACCTCCCAGCTTTCCTTATTCGTTACAAGCTCTTTTCTTTGCAAATCCAAAAGCCTTTTTCAACAACTAATTTTAGAAAGTTATCAATAAAGTTCTATTTGCTGACCCTATTCAATATACAGATTAGTGAACTGGTAAAGAAATGGTTGAATCACCTGTATTTTTGGCTCAGTACTCCTAAATATTTTAGAGGAAAACAATTTATTGAAGGTGAAGTAGCTACTAGCTATATTTTTTTCAAAATATTTGGCGATAAATTTCCTACTTCACAATGTTTTATCCAGTACTGCTCTCAGGTACTTGAGCTATAATTTTAAAATTATACTGTCAAATATCCAAGTTCTATGTTCTGTTCTAATTTTTACAAGTACTATCTAACTCATAAATTTTTTAACATCACCTTTTGTCTTCTTGGTTAAAACTGTTGCCATTTTTGAATGATAACTTTCTTTAAAGCAATAATTGATACATAATTTCAAAAATCAACAGACAGAAAAAATGAGTGAGTGTGTGTGTGTTTAATGTCAGGAATATTTTATAATACTTTGTTTTTCAAATAGCAGGTAAAAAAATTGATGTATAAAATGCAGAAAGGATCCCAAAAGACTAGGCAGAGGGATTTACTTACTATCAGTCCCATATAAAGTCTTGTCCAAGATATTGTTAAACAGGACAGAACCGATTCTTGATGCTCAAATAGGGAAATATCAAGGACGATTTAGGAACTAACTATTAATCTTAAAAATATAATCAGAATTTGAAATGCCCAACCATGTGTAACACTTCTTGACATTAAAAAAACATATGACTCTATAGAGAGAGCATGCTTAATCAAAATCCTGGAAGAATATTTGAATTGGCAGGAAATATAGAAAGATCGTATAACAAACACTTATGGGGGACACTAAATCCAGAGTGAAATTTTGAGGTAATTTCCTTTAACTGTTTGAAATTAATGCAGGTTTGAGACAGGATGATGGACTGTCTCTGATTCTCTTCAACATAATTCTAGAAAAGATAATTAAACAGACATTGGGGGAATACAAATAAAACACAGTCAAAGGGATTTCTTTTAGTAGCTCAGTTAAAGGACTAAAAATACAATTTAATAAATTAGCTTTTGCAGATGATATTGCTTTCTATTCAAAAACATAAAGATGTGATTAAACAAATAGAAATTCTAGAACACAAACATAGGAAATATAGAAAGAGTAAAATATCTGAAATAAGTACAGAAACAATAACGGACATTGGAATAGAGAAGGAAGCATCTAAATTTTGAATAGGTAAAGGTAAATTAAAGAGGGCACAAATCTTAATACAGAAACTGCATAACTAGAAGTGTATCATTAAAAACTCATAACTGAGATACTACAATACAGTAACAAGAACAGAAGAACAATACAAAACAGAAACACTCTCCCTCAAAAACAAGAAACTAGTGTGATGAAAAGAAAGAAAGTGAAAAAAACATGATAACAAATGGATTAAAATAAGTAATAAAAAAATCAATCAACATATTAAATCAATAACTACAGAAATAAAAAAGACTGATGTTCTTCATGAATTTGATAAAAATGGATGACAGAGTCAACAAAAAAAAATCTCAAAAATGATATGCCAAAGAAAATCACCCAAACCCTGGTTAGAAGAAATCAAGAAAGACTTAAGTGGACTTGAACTCTCAAAAATAGATGCACTACATAAAACCACATAGTGAAACATAATAATTGAATTTAAGGAACTCCAAGTGGCTAAGAAAACAACAACCGAACATCTTGGTCTTATAATCTTGACACATTACCTTTACCAATGAAGGCCAAACAAACCTAAATCTTGCTGTCATAAAATTTACAATATTAATTGTGAAAATATAAAATTATATAAATTTGTTTTTTTAATTCTCAATACTCTGAAGTAGATTCTTTCAACAGAAATATTTCATCAATAGTTGTTCTCCAACTGAAAAGTCTTCCTGTGTACTGATGATGTCTTCCAATTTTCCATTATCGTATCACCAAGCACAAGCCTTTGGGTTTATTGAGATAGGCTAATCAAAGAAATAAAACTCTCCTCCATTTTATTTTTATTCCTCTCTTTTTAGAGGCTTTTTCATCTTCACTCAAGGAAGTAATCAAACTATATTCTACTTCTGGTAAAATCTTCACGTTATGAATACAATATAACTGTGTATCTGACTTCTGTTTATTCCATCTGTGCATTCCATGTTTTCTTAAGTATTATATCATATTTGCTTATGGGGAAATGTTACACTAATAGTTAAAATTTAGAAATAATTTTAACAGTTAATATTTATTCAAGTATTATTTACAAATTTCATCAATAATTTGATTCCATTTGAACAGTTTTCAATTATACACTCTTCCAAATTTTACATTTGTTTGATCCATTGGTATAGTAATGCACAATAGAGGAAGGTATTATATAATTTTTTGTGCTGACATTAAAATCTGTAAGCTTGTTATTTTAAAAACCAAGAGTAATTGTAACTATTACATTTTTATGCAATAAAAAATAACCTTAATAATATCTTAGACAACAATAAAGCTGATTAAATAAATATGTTAACAGCTGATCCATTAAAGGCTGATGTAAGGCAGATCCTGTAGTTGTACTAACAATAATTATTAGTACTTCTTTGTCATTTTTGAAATTTATCACATATTAAATTTTGATAACAAAATTGCATTTAACAAAATATGGGTTCACAGAAATATGAAGCTTAACAGATAAATTAAATTTCTTTACGCTATACACATTCAAATAAGAGAAATGTTGCTTAGTGTAAACAAATTGTTATCATTTATTAAAAATGCTCATTAACATAAGGTATCCTATAATTTTTTTAAGTGACCGAAACTTACAGAAAAAAAAAGAAACACAACATGATGATTATTATATTTAAATAAAAGCTTTCTAAAAAAAAATAATTAACTAATGAATTATTAAAAGAAAAAACTACATATCAGGGAAGATGTTAAAAGTTTTTTTTAAAATAATCAATTTATTACATAATAATCTACTTTTATTAATTTACATAAATGATTATGAATTTATTTTCATTCATTTATAAAAATGTATAGCAAATCAGAATGATAAACTTGATTATAACTACAAAAAAAAAAAAAAATCATTTCTTTATTACCTTTCACCTCATTTGAGCAAACTCAAGAGCAGAGAAAATAAGAAATAAAATGTGAACTATACTTTTGAAAGATAAATCAGTTACAATAATTAACTTACTTTGACGAATAAGATGTAGAAGGCTGATTAGAACGTGTTTCTGGAGGAAATCCTTCACAAACAGCAGCATGACTCTAAAAAAAAACAAAAAAAACCAACACTACTATAACTCATCTAAAATCATATATGTAAAGATATATGTGGTAAAGCAAATGTACCTAGAAGAAGGTTCATGTAATCAATGATAAGATATAACAGAATAGATATTAAAATGGCTGTGACAACACGGATAAGTGACAGGTCATTGAAAAACATCACAGAGTGAATAAAATATTATCCTCATAAAAACAGTAACGTTTACCTCTACTCCTATACATTACAATACATAACATCCAAAATAATAATCCAGTAAACATTTTTTATACCCGTTGCATTTATTTATTAGGTTGTCACGTACACAATTGCTGTAGAGAACGTTTTAGAAAATTAAAAAATTGAATTAACAATTTACCTACTTAAATCCTTAATTAATCTGTAATTTCCTTATATGTATATAAGATTTATTTATATACATAAATTAACTAATAAATAAATCAATCAAATATAAATTGTAATAGGTAACATTTTACAACTTATATTTACCACCTAAATAAAGTAATAACAGTACTCACAAAAAGAGATATCTTTTGGTTCTTAAGTCGAAATACATCTCCGAGATTCATAAAAAAATTGATGTTTAAAAAAAAACCTTAAAATTTATCAAATTTCAGTTTAAGTTTTAAATTTTATTATTAATAAAGTAAAAAAAAAATTATCTTATCACAGTCTGTGAAGTGACATTCTATGTTTTCAGATCTATGTCTGAAAAAGTATAACAAATATAAACATTTATTTTAATGCTACACTGATAGAAATAAATTTTCCTGTTTAAAAAACATTTGATTACAATTTTATTTTGGATTTAAATTTGTAAATATTTTTCCTCATGGGAAAAACTCCGATACATGTATCTCAAGTGGTAATTCTGTTTTATTGTTACTCTGTTAAGCTGATCAATTTATTAATCCCAAAGGGATTTTTCCAAGCACTCCTGAGTGAAATTGTTTTGTTTTCTCGATCAATCAAAAATAGATTCGGAATCTTTATTTGCTATATTTCATTGTACTATATTTGAATTTTTAACTGTAGTGACATTTAAAAACTACTGTTCAGGAGAAAAATCTGTATTTATTGTAATCCTCTCATTTTCTTTTTGAGTTAGTGCTTTATATTTATTCAAGCAAATTTTGAAAAAAAAAAAAAAAATCCAAATAATAGTAAAATTAAATGAAATTCAGATCAAAATAAGATTTAAAAAAAAAGAGAAAAATAAACATCACACAATGAATTTTTTTTTTAGTCATGACAAATTCATCATTACCTCCCAACAATTTTCATAAATAGATGTATACATATTCTTATAATGATGGTTTGCTATAACATAATGTGAGCTGATGTACTCATATTCTTGAGGGATACATAATGGTGCATGCATAAAATGACAACTCTGATGCAAATACATTTGCAAATAAGCAAATTGTATCTATTTTCTGAATATGACTTTATATTCAGAAATGAAGACAATTTTTACTCTGGATATAAAGTAGCTGCATTGCATTCAGAAAAGATTACATCTATTCATCTATAAGGTTGGAAAAAGTTCATGCCTTTTACTGCTTAAAATTAGAATAAACTGATATTTGATCAAATTATGAATAAGTCTTTTAATCCAATATTTCAATCCTTTTTTATTAAATTTCATTTTATTGGTTAATGTTAGATTAATGAAAGTTATAGTGGTAGCTTTATTCAGGATGTCATTACAAATAAAAATTAGGGACGACGTTGAAAAGGACAATATTTTTATAAAAGAACTAAAAAGGTTGGATGAAGTATGTTTACTGTTAATTATAAATTACGGTAGCTCAACAAACTCAACAGGGATATATTCCTACAAAAGGTACTATTAGTAGCCAAGAGGAAATCATTAACCATAACCTTCCAAAACCATTAAATTAAATCTATAAATTATAAATAATAATCATAGAGGAAAAAAGGATATTAAATTATGTGTGGAAATAAACACAAAAGGACTGTGAAAAATTATGGTAAAGAATCAAATTGATCTAAAAAAAAAAAATGAAATTATGTCTCAACATTGAGTAGATATAATTTATGACTGATTTAATAGGAATAATATTTAAACAACTTACCTCGACTTTAGACTGCAAGAAGTCTAGCTGACAAATAGGACACTGTACTTTTGGTTCAGTTTTGATCTCCTAAAAGCAAAATGGGAATTAAAAAAAGTTATTTAATTAAATAAAAATTGATTAAAAATAATTATGTTTAAAAAACATACCCATTACTTAATTTAAAATAATTATTTATAGAAAGTATTCTAACTGCATGTAAATTTTTAGTTTCCATACAAATATATATATAAATTTATTTTCAGGAATTTGAAACTATAATATTATTATTATTCAATTCTGTAATGTACAGAATAAAATGTTACACTGTGAGATTATTTGTGATGTGTGTAACTGACAATGAGTCTGTTCAGAAAATAACAGAACATTTTTAATTATGCACCAGTGGAGATCTAGTGATACACGGTTGGCAGCATTGTGTTCCACATAAGTTCCTACATAACCATATGTTCTTTCTTGGATTGTTCATACCTTGGGTTTAGTTTTTGTGTTATTGTTATTTGAGTGCAATGAGTTTAAGTGTTAGCAGCAATTTTTGGAGTGTGTAAATTTTTGTCTCAATAACATAGCCATAAACCCAACTTTCGTCTTCTGTTATGATGCTTTGCATGAATGTTTTATTGTCACTGGCTTGTTCAAGAAGTTGCCAACAAATGTCCACTTGATGTCTTTTCTGCTATTCTGCTGGACATCAAACGAGGAACAAACTTTGCTGTAACTTGATGCATATCCAATTTTTCAGTCAAAACGTCATGGCATGATCTAATTGACATGCTAAACTTTTCTGCAAATTCTCTGAGTCAATCGACGATTTAGATGCACCAGATCACTGATTTTCTGAACATGGGGGGGGGGGGGGGGGTTTTCATCAGTTAAAGTCAAAAGGCTTTCCTGTTTCAGGGTCAACTTCAATTGACTGATGACCAATGTTAATCTGTGAAAACCATTTGTAATACTGTATACAGTTGAGAGCATCATCTCCGAAATCTTGTTTCAAAAGTTGAAACATTTCTGCGAAAGTTTTCCCTAGTTTTCGGCAAATTTTTACGTCATATCATTACTCCTGAAAATTGCACATTACAAAATCGCTAAAAAAATTTGAGCTTAACAATACCACAAAAATTAACTGAGATATCAAATTCCAAGAACATTTGGTTACAGAGGAGGTTAAGCAGAAGACAATGCTGCCAGCTGCATGTCACTAAATATCTCCATTGCTGCATAATTAAAAATGTTCGGTATTTTCTGAAAATGTCTCATATGTTTCTCCATCCTCTAAAAGAAATTAAAAAATCACTACCCTAAAATCTACAATCTGTAATCATTAAAACCAACCATCTATGTTCCTGTAGCTACAGTTATTTTGTTATAATAAATGTTTTCCCATTTCACATACAATTTCATACAATATCGGTTAGAGTATAGTGTCAGTCATATACCATAGCATTAATATTTACTGGATTTAAGATCTTTGTTTCTTTTGAAAAAAAGCATAGGTCATTTAGACATTGAAAGAAAAATGTGAAATTTCAAATCGGTTTCGGTTTGAAAACTAAACACTGATGGATGATTTTTAATTTAAAAACCACTACTTAATATGTTGTTAACGTCTATATGCCTACAAGTGCCCATGATGATGATGAGGTGGAGTGTGTATACAAAGAAATTTATGTAGCAATTGAGTACGTAAAAGGGGATGAAAACTTAA
>JAAAKQ030274700.1:0-10551 GCA_010016005.3 Zanna intricata | reverse complement strand
AGCAAGTTGCTCCTCTCCGGGTTGTGCCATACTTGAATGGAGGTCCGATCCGGAGAGGAACAAAAAAAAAAAAAAAAAAAAAAAAAATGTAATGTTAACGTTTAAATTAATGATTACACGACCGTATTGTGCGCACGCTGAAATTTCGATCGGTAAATGCGGATAGTCGAACGGCAATAAATATTGTTCGGAGGTCCCCGATGACAAAAGAATTATAGGATATAGCCTCCGGGTTTACCAAAGTGACAGCTGATGCTGCAGGTTTGGTACTACAGAGAGGATGGGACGATGGTTCTCCACGATTGTGATTACGTAATCAGGAAGATAAGAGGCTGGAAAGACATTTAACAGAGTCCAGCGGGTTACATGTTGGTAGAACTTCGCTCGTTGATGTCATGTCAATCCGCAAGAGGAAACTAATAAGATGAATTCTTAGTGTGTTTTCTTTCGTTGGTCTCATTACAGAAATAAATGAATTATATTAATAAAATTATCAAAATAAAACACATTAACCAGCGTTGTCATTATTTACACTACATTTTAAATCGGTAAAATAATAAAGCAAAAAAAAAAAAAATGCGCATCAACGATTACAAAAAAAAAATATTAACATTTATTTGTTGATTTTCCAAAATTGTCCTTTCTTTTAAATTTTCACGCAAGTTTTATGGGGTAGGAGTACAGATTTCATTTTCAGTTGCAAAAGTATATCCATAGGTAGACTTTAAACGTTCTAGAACACAAAATATTCTCGATTTTAAAGAATATTTTATTTCTGAAAAATCACTTGCCGAGTGAAAACACATCTACTAATCGTTACTTCGTAAAAGAAAGAAATTTACATTCATTTTTCCTTTTTCACTGACCGTTTATTCTTTATTATATTAATAGGTGATTGCAAAGCAACAAAGGAATAAGCGGTACTAATCAGAGTTGCTTCCTTTGAGATTAATGTTTATTATATAATCAATGACTGCGATGAACGAATTGAAGTTGTCACTTGTAAACCACCTCCATTTCGGTGGTTTTATTTATGACGATAAACACCGCAATATATTTTTGGTTCACTGTAGAAGAAAACGTGAAATCACTCCATTGAAAATTTTCACCAGTCTCATAGACATCGAATATTTTTTGTTTATTTTAGGGAATAACCATTTTAGAGAGTTATTTGTGTTTTGCTTCAGATTCCCGACAACAATTACGGTTTTTGGCACTTAGCGTAAAATTTTAGGAAACCTCCATTTCTGGATGTGCACTGTATATAAACTAGCTAGCTGCCATAACCCGAAACGATTAAGGCATTACTTGAGATTATCGCTTCACTCGTGCAACCGGCATTAACCATGTAACTAGCGTTCCGATTAAGATTTACTGAAGAAGGTGCGAGAGAATCGGTTTTCAGTCGCCTTTTTCAGTAAACTGATCGAAACGTCCAGTTCACCGTAATAGGCGTACAGGAGACATTCAACACTATAAATGATTACATTCACTCTATTCACTGCTGAAACTGGCTGCACGGTCAACATCAGGAGTCTCAAAGAAAAATAATATTGTGTTTTGTACAAGTGCTGTAAATACTTCACATCTATAAGAAAGATCCGTGACAGATAATGTAAAGGAATAAATTAATGTACCCTTCTCTCGAGAAACAATGAATTTGTATATGTATATTATTTTTAATCAGCAGTGGAAGTTCTGGTTACAGTTCATAAAACCTTAACACATTTGTTTTTTACACGAAATATTTTCAACGGCAATGTATGCAAAATTTCCATTTTTATTTCATCGGCAAGTGTCCGATTGTCTGGGATAGTTAACAGAGAAATGGATTTTATAGAATACAATTAAAACTATCTTTAATTGACCATTATTTCATTATTTTATGATAAAACCAATTTATTTAAAAAATAATGTGAAAAGAAAATTTATTGTGTCCTTAACAAGTTATTTATAAAGAATACTTTGTACAAAATGATTATAGAAATAGAATATTTCTGCCTTGACATGAATCTTTTGCTGTATTTGTATACATAGTGTGTATATATATATTTTTTTCACACACAGACACACAAATGAACGCGT
Organism: Zanna intricata; assembly: GCA_010016005.3. NCBI lineage: Eukaryota > Metazoa > Arthropoda > Insecta > Hemiptera > Fulgoridae > Zanna > Zanna intricata. The sequence goes on along the minus strand of JAAAKQ030274700.1, from coordinate 8,466 downwards.
CTTTATATATTTGTGATTCTAATAGTGTGTATACCCAAAGGAATCGAGTCGGTATTAATTTTACGACTATATTATTTAGTAACGAGAAAAAAAAAACTGGATTAATGAAAAATTGATTATAAAAAAGGGATTGAAACGTTTAAAAATTAGAACGTTGACCACTAATCAAATTGATTATTTTTTTATTAGTCTACTATTTTGTTCTATAATTTTTGGTTTTTAATTTTTAATCCTGTATACAATTTGTAAAAAAAAATTGATACAAAAACATTTTGTAGTTGATGATATTCTCTACTTAATTTAAGCTTCGTTCGTCTAACACCCGGAAGTCTCTTGAGCGGTTCTTAGTAATATTTTATCTGCCTTCATTTTATAATTACACCGTTATAAATATTTTTACAAGATCATCAATTTTTTAATTAACTTAACCGGTTTTAAAATATAGCTATAATATTTTTAAATATATTAAAATTGTTTCAATTCTTCGGTGATAACTGCAAATATCGTTTTCGTATTGTAACATGAATTTATTCTAGTGCATTTTTTCTTAGTTACGGTACATGAAGATCTAGGGTATTCAAAAAAAATTATCCTGACTCTGCCTACTGACTTTAATATGAAAAGGAAACGAGTTCAGTAATATTCATAAAAAAGATACAAATTTTTAAAGATATCCGATTGTTAAAATATAATAAACATAAGAATAAAGATAATAAATATACAAAAACATGCAAAAATGATATTGAATATGTATTTTGAATCTAATAAACCTTTTGCTCAAGTCTAAACTGTCTTTCTCACTAAAAAAAAACAACTAAATTACAAGTCCAAATTTTTTATCGATTGAAATTATAACTTTTTATGCTTACTAATAGAAGTCTTGCCTGTAAAATTAATGATTTTATTCATTTCAATCGAAATATTATCGGCATTTTATCCTACACATTTTTATTTTAGTAAATATAATAAAATATCATTTAAATTAAATAATTTTTCATATTCTTATTATTTTTTTTTTTTACATTGTTTATTTTATTTTAAATCTGCGTTTACAAAAAAACTTTAAACAATTTTTTTTTAACTAAGCGATTTTTTTCTAGTACCTTCTTTTAACACCTTTCTGACATAAAGGGATGCAATTCTTTATCTTATGTATATGGGTTTTATAAATTTAAAAACCGTACCGAAATTTTAGTTAAACTTTTCTTTTTAAATTTAAAGTATACTTACAAAATGTATCAGGATTATTGAATTTACTTCAAAAAAAAAGATTTTTTCTTAAATAGTTAACAAAATAAATGTAGAAAAATTAGTTTAAAGTTATATAATAATCCGGATTTCTACTTGGAACTCGATTAATTTCGATACTGCCGGCCTCCGGCAGTATCGAAATTACTTGATAGGTAGATCGATATTCAGTTGCAATCTACCGTTTCGAAAAGCGGTTCAATTTATACATATAGATAAATTCGGCCGGCCTCCGTGGCCGAGTGGTAGCGTCTCGGCCTTTCATCCGGAGGTCCCGGGTTTGAATCCCGGTCAGGCATGGCATTCTTCACACACGCTACAATTCATTCATCTTATTCTCTGAAGATATAACTTAACAGTGGTTCCGGAGGTAAAGAAAAAAAAAAAAAGAAAAATTCGATAGTTATATATCTCTCTAAGGAATCTCAACATTTATTGTCGATTGCAATCTCTTTTACTTTTATTTTTCTTTCTTAATTTTCTCCAGTTTCTTTATCTACTTACATTTATAATATACGCTGAAATTTACAGTTATTCTGAGACAAAAATGTTAAAGTCTTGGTAAAACAATAATGTTCTTGGTCTACGGATTTACATACGATCATGTAATCAGGTGGAAACTGTTTTACGGGACGCACAATCCTGGGGATAGGTGAGAATTTTCTACGAGATAAACAGCTCGTTAAGCTTCAAATAGCTTTCAATTTCAAATTTTTTTAATATTTGTAGGAAAATCAATTTATTAAAGCATGTATTTAATTTCTTCTACACAATCGTTGATCGGTAACGCGTTGTTCCAATCCTGGGTAAAGACCTCCCGAGTAATAGCGATATGGAAAATCATTAATAGCTAATATGGATGAAATTATTTGTTTCGTTTCGAGCCGCCTGAGGTTGGATTTTTCTCTTATTAACGTACACCCCTTTCCCTTCCCTGATTTTCCTCTTTAGTGGTTTTCTGTGGGTTTTCGCTAGCGATCCATCGGATTTGTGTTAACGATACGGGAACCTCTTTGAGTTGGTAAGTTGGCAGCTCTCGCTTGTAGACCGATCTGGTAACTCTGCTATCTGGATCCGGTGGATTACAAGATGCCCGAACTGGGGCGAGGTGCTGCTTCTAGGGTAAATCGATTTTCCTAATCTTTCCTAATGTAATTAAATGAATTACTCCGTTAATTAACCGATTAACAATTAATTAACTTTTATCGATCTGTAAGTATTTTCATGATTCAGAATACCGACTTCTCAATGTTTCTGTACCGAGATATATTCGTCGGCCGAAATAACGGGACGTTCTACGGAAGCGGGCATACCACAGGTAATTTGGTATACAAGTATATAACACCAGAGAGATCAGTCGGTCGGTTTTGCTCGATAGGTCTTACCGTAAATGTTATAAAGGGACATATCGGTCTCCTTTTCTAAGATCATCGAAAAGGACGGTTTTGGACGTTTATATGTAGTCAATAAATTACTTATAATGACTACTCTTATTTACTCAATAGTTAATGAATTTAAATAAAATTACGTAAGTTATTCTGAATACTTTTATACCGATATAGAAATTGAAATCGTTTTCCACCAACGTCCGCGGCAGACTAATATAACCTAGAATTTTCATAGATAAGGTTCTGGGTTCGACACCAATCGGACTTGACATTTTTTAGACGCTCAAAAACTCATCTCTCATTATAGGCGAAATAAGTAACGTTACAAAATATAAAAACCGAATAAAAATATATAATTTGGTTTAAATTACAAAATAATATAATTACGTATTAGAACTTAATGGGTTTTTTATCCAACAAACTACATTCGGTAAAACAATACTTAGGTATACCGATCAATTTCATTTTCCTTCGATTTTTGCCCACGACGGAACGGAGACGCTATATGCGTTTGGAGTAACAGGTTGTGTGTGTCTGTTAGTATTTTCCTCAATAACTACAGAACCTATTTCGATACGGTTTTTTACATTAAATAGGTATCACCTCAGAAAAGGTTCTTATGTTAGTTTTACAGTTATAAGCTGCCAGAGAGCGCTACAATAGATGTGTTTCTCTTAAACGGTCGGGCCGTTTTTGATGTTGCTCAGTCATATCTTTCATCTACATTATTGTGTTAATTATTAAATAATTTGCGGTCTTCAAGTATACTGAACTTTTATCACTATCATCATCATCATCATCAGCCTATAAAAATCCCATTGTTGGAGATAGGCCTACTAATCTTTAAAAATAATAAATAAAAAATAACATTTTAAATTTTAAAAAATCCACGACGAGAAAACCTTGAAAAACGTGAAATAATTAAATAACTGCATTTTTGTCTTATAATCCTCTGTGATATTGAGATATTGTTTTTAAAACAATAAACTTTAAGATTTTTATTGACAGTTGTACGTGACTTGTAGACTGCACTGATAAGCTTTAATTATCGTCATAGTCAAGCACGACGGTTAATCAAAATCTTAAATCTTATTGTTTTAAAAACAATATCACAGAGGATTATAAAGTAAAAATACAGATTTTTAATTATTTCACGTTTTTTAAGGTTTGCTTGTGGGTTTTTTAAATTTTTTATTACATTAGACCGGATACATATTTTTTCATCGAAGATAATCAATATTTATTGTGATAATTGAACGGTTTGACTTTAGCATAAAAGCGATAAAAATAATCTTTACTAGTTCAACAAATCAATTTTAATATATATATTTTTTTTAATATAAGAATAAGTAAAAATAAATAAGGTCTTAGGAATAAAAAACAAAATTCAATTTATCTCTTGAAAGGTGTTAAATTTTGAACTCTATTCAAATGCCGGGTAAGAATACAGTTTAAAAAATATATCTGTTTTTAATTACAGCAAACATTTTTTATCACGTACATAATAATTATTAGTTTTCTATTCTCATCAAAGTGATAAAATATTTAAAAAATCATTTCTTATTTATTAAAAAGAAATCGGCAATTTAAAATTGAAATCTCACGGTGAACATTAGTCAAATAAAATAATGCTACAAGTGAATTAAAGTTGCGAGAAGTTGCCGCGTGCCGGCGTATCGGCCTTGCTGAGAAAGTTTACAGCGCTTTATTTTGTAGTCAATAGGCTTCATTACTGTTTGTCGGGGACTCTGATGACGTGTCTTTATTACACAACGGTTTGCTACTTGCACCGCTCGGCTCCTTCTTGATGATCTTGAACCCGATTGCGCAGCGCCTACTACTTCGACTACGCTCAAACTAGTATTACGACTACTAAATCTATTTCTCCTAATACCAAATACGACTTAAATTTTTAAATGAACGTACTATTTACACGCGGACGTGTGCGTAAGTTAATAAAAATACACAAGAACCGCAAATTTTTTTAAAAAATAACACAGAATATAAATATTAAAAAGAAGTATTCCCGTTTTGAGAAGTTTTCCCGTAACTTGAACCGCATTAATTATCGTACTAGCTTCCTAATTAAACGAGATTTTTTGGGAAAAATAATTTTTAAAACTTAAACTGTTTTATATAAGTAATTTTACTTATTCTTACTACCGTATAAATACATTTTATCCTTGTTACAGAATTTATACAAAGCATATCTCGCACTCTTTCTCTGTCAACTGTCAATATATATAATCCCTATTTATAAACCATAATAACTAAATCTAAAAAACTGTAGATCGAGGTTAATGATTTTTTTTACAAAAAAGTGTATACTGACGTCAAATGAAATCATAGCTGTATCTTAAGATTTTTTTTCGCTTGACTATATCGCCACATAACCTGAAGCTTGTACATGGGATATAGAAATTAAATTTTGTAGCGTATGAAAAATGCCATGCCTAATTGAGATTCGAACTTGGGACCTCTGGATGAAAGCCGAGACGCTACCGGTCCGCCTCAGAGATCAGCGGTTAGCGATTAGTGAGAGGAAACAACCACACATCGATCAAAATATATTCGCTAAAGGTGAACCTCATCAAAAAAGTTGGGTGTAAATTAAAACCCGTGTAATTTTTCTAAAAATTTTAAGATATATTGAAGAAGGGTGATTCATCCCTATCCAGTGAAAATTCTTTTGTGATTTACTGGAAGGAGAAGTATCTTAGCAAAAAACATCAACGAATAATACTTTAACGGTTAAATAAATTTATATTTTGAACGATGCGCAAAGAAAGTTTGAAATTCCAAAGCGGGGTTCATCCCGCTATTGCGAAAACAGACAGAATATGAAAATTTCATTAAGTATTGGTTTTCTTCTTTTTTTATCGACAATTCTCTTTCGTGTTACATGTACGCACTAAAAAAAAAAAAAAATACTCTGTGTATTCGACTATATTGCATTCAACGAAAGATAAAGCCTGCCTGATTTTTTTACTATAAAATTCATCGATAAGCTAAAGCGAGTTATTCTTTATATATATTTTAATCGATGTAGAATTCAAAAACAGTTTTTAATGCACCATATTATATTTGAAAAAAAAAAAATTATAAAATGGCAAATTTATTAACAAGATACGTTTAAAATTTATTTATCATAAATATATGTCCATGAGTTACATGGTTCTGTAGCGGGGCTTACCTCTAATCGAACAAAGTATAACGTAACAATTTAAGCTATAGAAAAGAAACGAAAGTGAAAATATAATTAGAATAAAAGGTAATGTTCAATAATAAGCGAGATTAGAGAAGGAGGTTACAAGGAGGATAACTTTTAAATTATTCGTTTGTGTCAAATAATAAGCGAATTCTTTATCTGTAAATATGTAATTAGTAATTAAAATTTAACTGTCGATTTCTATGCAAATCGAAGATAATTTTTTTTATCCTCAAATTTTAGGGTAGTAAACTGTGGAGACTTTAATGTTCCCCATTTATAGAAACGATGGCGTGCGTAAGCCTGAATTGTTTGTAACTTACTCTTAAAAATAAATTAGTAGAACACACATAACAACAAATATACATAAAATTTTTATGAAAATTATTCGAACCCGTTTTTGAGAAATTATGTTTTGAAATTTTTCAGCGACATCTTATATCTGAAAGCAACAACAGAAAAAATTGAGTAGAAATCTGTACATCAGGATTTTTTAGGGATTCGAAAGAAGTATCTTATAATTTTAGGATCGTAAAAAAATTCTTTAAAGGCACAAATTTCAAAAATAAACTAGTTTGAGATGACTTATAAAAATGTTTTCGATAATTTTCTTAGGCCGATGTCGTTTAATGATACTTTTTAACGTAATATTCGGCCAGTAAATATTATTAAAAAAGTAAATACTCAGGAAATACTGCCTGAAGCTGTTCGTACACTATCTCTGGGGAAGCCCGGAAGCATGGTAAAACGAGCGAAATATTTCTCGTAAGAATTCGAGTATGAAGTCTCACCGGACACGGAAATATTTATGTAAAACCGATAACTGTGCAGGATTTATCCGACCGTCTATTTAAAATCCGTTATTTAAAGAGATTTGGTCGAAAAGTCGATGAATATTTTTCTTAGGGTTCAGTATTCCACTGAAGCCAATATCTTATGTATAACTGCGCTCCGCTTTTGGACAGAGGGCTACATACTGTATCGCTCTGTATCAACGTTAAGAAAAAAATTGTTGATCGTTAACGGAAAGGTTTAGAGGCTCGAGCCGAGCTGCCGAATTTCCGTCCGAGATCCTCGATTATCGTAAGTAAAGCTCGGCTGTGAAGGTGGAACATACCAGTAAAGCAATCGTACTGGTAAATAATGACTCGGCTAGGTACAACCACAACAGATTATTCTATAAATAAGTTGTTCGATTTTAACTTGAGGCCTTAAATGTAGTTATAAGGAAAACGTAAGGATGGGGAACACGCGATGGATTATGGCCTAGAAGGCCGTAACCACCCCCTAAAATTTCAGTTCATGTATAAAAACTTACACTATTTTATTTTATATATTAGCAAGAGTTGCGGGGAACAGACTGTTTTCAGGCGATCCTGATGGAGAGGTAGCAGTAGAAATGACAGTATATAAATTACAAATTGCTAAAACGGTAGGGAGTAATTTGAAGCATAGTAAAACGTTACTCGTTTCAATAATTTTATAAAATATGGCCTCCACAAAAATATGTGTGCAGAAATATCGTATTACGTGATAAATATATTAAAATTTTATAAAAATTGAGTAAGATTTTTGAGAAATTCAGCCTTAAAATTTTTCAAAATAATGAGTTTATTATTACAGAAAGAGCGTTTGCGTTTGTTTAGGGTGGCTGTGCCAGTTTAGGAGGAAAATATTAAAAAATGTTGGATGAAATATCCTAATAAATTTATTAAGCTTTCTTTGGATTTATTTGTTTTAAATAAAGCTACAAAAATAAGAGTTAGTAATAAAATTTCTGTAGACAATCAAAACAAAACAAAAATTAATTAGGAATATAAAAGGGTAATAATTTTGTTACGAATTAAATTGGGCAATAATATTTTGTAATATATCATACACTATTATCATATTATTTCAAATTGATGTCATTATAATATGTAATTAGAATATGACAGATATGATTTTACGATTTAATCATCGTATTTGAATGCGATCCTTGAATTTTAATCTTTTTTTTTTAATCTTACTGCTTGTGATTTGCAACATCTAAAAACCCGCCCTTCTGACGCAAAAAGTCAACGTTATATTAACTCAGCCAAATAATGTTAATAATAATAACAAAATAATGATAATCTACAAAATATTAATACCATTGTTAGTTTAGTGATTTGCCTATTAGATTAAAAACCCAGTAAATCACACTCTACGTAGTGTAATAGATAGTACGATTCATAATTAGGGTAAAACATTGAGGGCGGTTTGTATTTATTACTTCATTAATTTTCTGCTACTACTGAAATATTTTTTTAAAAACTAAAGAAACCCAAACAAGATTAAGCAGACCATAACAGCAGAAACAAAGGTTCTTTTATAATGCGTTTATTAAAATTTGCAACTTTTTTTTTCGCACCAGATAACGCGAATTAAAAAGAATTTTCTTGTTAACATCCATTTTATCTACGTAGTAATAATGATAACTTTCAATATTTTATGTGTTACTTTACACATTTTCTTATTCAGATTAACGAAACAAATAATAGCTCTTTATTTTTTAATTATCATTCCTTTTTTTTTTTTTTTTGTTTAACCTCCGGAACCACCGTTAAGGTATATCTTCAGAGGATGAGATGAATGAATTGT
>JAAAKQ030274678.1:0-10551 GCA_010016005.3 Zanna intricata | reverse complement strand
CTAGGACTTGAACCTTAGAACTCTCGACTTCGAAATCGGCTGATTTGCGATGTCGCGTTAACCACTAGACCAACCCGGTGGGTTAATCTATTAGGATTGGTTCTAATCAAATGTCCAAAAAAGGATATTCTCTTCTTCCTGAAATAATATACTGCTGGTTCTATTTCTTTGTAAACTTCTTTATTTTGTAAAAGTCTCCATTCTCCGTTCACCGTTTGGTGTTTTTTATTTATGCACGTTCTTAAGATCCTTCTTTCAATCTTTTGAATTTCTCCTGAAAAAGTGGTGTTTGAGCTTAATTTAAAAATTGTTTCACTCCTTTATGAAATCATAATCATATTACAGTTTTATAATGCTTTAGTTTAGTGTTAATAATTACACTGTAATTATTACAAATAATTATATAGTATTTTAATTATAATTAATTAAATTCTACGCACAATTATTATGCATAAATACAAGTCCTCATAAGATAAAATAATATAACAGCTTTGTTAAGAAAAAAGGAAGCAAAGAATATTTTTGTAACTTAAAAACTAAAAATTAAAGACTTATACGAATTTACGGAAGATATTGAGTCTTGTAGAATCTATTACATCATTTAGTACGAATATTTTATATAATTAACACATATTATTTAATCAGCATAAAAACAATAAATAAATAAATTTTAGCATAATTATTTATATGTGGTAAACTTTTTATGACAATTTAGTATTTAAATCAATTAACATTACTGTTCAGAAAACAGTTGAAGAATTGTTTTTTAATTTCGCAAGACTTAATAAAATCTAATTTAATTTTTCAAGTCAATAATATCAATCGTTTGACCTTGTTGGTCTAGTTGGTGATTAAGGAATACGCCATTCACTTATTTACTTGACTGCCGTTTTCTCTCTGGCTTGTAATACGAAATCTATGTTTTTTCGCCGGTAACAATTGAATTAAGAAACTCATCGCTTTTTTCTGTGTAGCGCATCAAAAAATCCAAAGCAGATCCCATTCGGAATTTTTTTGACCTGCGGCACCCAACGTGCACAAATCTATCTAAAGCCCAAATAGTTATAAAAAATGCGACCAATAACAGCTCTTAAATCGTCAGCAAAAATAAGGGCCAGATCAGAAACCGTTGAGAAATGACCTTTTCTGATTTCATCATCTATGCGTTTCAACAAGCCTTCGGTGATTATCAAGGCTCTTTCTGAACGTTCTTCTTCATGGACGTTAATCCTATTATTTCCCCTTCGGTAGAAAAGATTATTCTTTGTAGAAATTCACGGAGAGACTTCTTCAGCCCGCACTCTCACTTTACACTTTAGAACACCGACTGACGAGGTTCTAGCGATGGTGAGAAGGTAGAATTATTTTCTGAAACCAAACCAAGATCTTTCGGCAATATGAGATTAATGGAGAAATATGTTTTTTGGCTTTTTTCCGATTCTCGAACGATCGGGAAAATTAAAACTCTTGGATTTGACAATAACTCATAAGATGCTGTTTATAGTATCGTTTAGAATCATCGAATACATAACGAGCCTCTTCAATGAAATCCTTCGGACGACACACTTCCCATCGGAATGGTAGGTGTAATAATAATGGTCCCAAAACCGAGGAAACCGTGGTTTACAGATATATCTTCGTATAGGCCACTCAGTATTTTTGTCGAATCTCTCTAAGATCTTTTAAAGGCTCTTCCTCGAACGAATTAGGTCTATTTTTGAAGAAGGGGTTGACGAGGTGGGGACTCCAGTACTGAACAAATCAATAGAATTTTTGATGTCATCAACGGTTGTTTAGAAAGGAAGAAATACAGCTCAGCGGTATTCAATAGGTATACTCAAGGATACAACAGGTTTTGGATAAGATATGGTTGCCTGGTCGGCTATGAAGCCTAAAATGAGCCTGCCTCAACTGTATAATTTGGTATTATGCCAAATTACCTTGATGCGTACCTTGATGGACGATTCTAATGGATAAATATGGCCAAGCGTTATCAACCATTTTGATACAAAATCAGGGGTTGCTCAGAGTTCAGTCTCGGACTCGTTTTTGTATTGAACCATATATATTCTAATCTTTCTTGGACAAAAAATATTACTCTTGCGTTCTTTACTGATGGATGACACGACGATTAAAGTAGTTGACGTTATCCCCAACAGTAGCGTTGGAGAAATTGCAGTTGAAGTTAGAACTTCTCAATGAATGGCTACCTAAATGGAAGGTAGTTGTTAATACTGCAAAGCTGAGTCGTGTAAAGTAATGAGTGGAGCCTGCCCACAAATTTTCCTAGATGGAATTAACAACCTTCAGTAGGACAACGTGCGATACCTGGGACTTCATTTGAACCGAAACATAATATGGTCAATCTCAAAGTCACGCGAGAGAAAAGAGAAAGCAATTAATTATGAAGCTTAGGCGATTGAATTGGTTACAATGAAGGAGGTCCATGTTGTCATTAAATAAGTAACTGTTGTTGTAAAAGGCTTTTTTAAAGCCAATATGAGCTTACGGGATACAACTTTGCAGCACAGCAAACAATAGCAATATTGACATCATTTAACTCTTCCAAAACAAATTGCTGAAGAATTTATCGGAGACGGCATGGTTTGCGAAGAACAAGGAAATCTACGATTACCTAGGGATAACATCTATTTGTAAAGAAAAATAAGTTAAGCTCAAAGTATATACTTTTACTTAATACACATGAAAACTATCTGCCTAAATCTATTGAATATCAGTGAAAATGTGAGACGACTGAAAATATTTCACCTATTGGATCTTTAAACTGTTGTGCGGTGAACATTCAAAAATATTTGTTTTATTAACAATTTACCTGTTGTGTTGACCATTTATTCTTTTTTCTCGGTTTCATTATTTGTTGTTTTATGTGTACTTTGTCACGCAGTTTGTGTGGATTGATAGTTATATTTTATTCGTTTATACTTTTAATTGAATTATGCTTTATTCAGTTAATGTCTGGGATATCTCCCAGGATAATATAATCTCTTTCACTACATTGTTGCTTTATTCGATTTACTTATAGTTTCGTTAGTTAGGAAAATTATTGTAAATAAACAGTATAACAAAAAAAAATAAATTATTACAACAAGTAATTATTAATGACTATTACATACACGTAGATTGTTTATAATTATTTCCGTGTAAGTTACTTCAGCTTTATCAGTATATAGTACATTAGTTGCAATATTTGTTTTTTTTTATAATCCATTCAGAGATATTTGGCAATATACAGTCATTGTGATCAAGAAATATAATTTAATTAAAATCATATTATCAGGATGTCAAAATTGGCAAACTATAAAATATTTCATAATCATCTTGAAAAAGTGAATAACGAATTAATTTCTAATTCTACTGAACTGCAAGGCTGAAATTTTACTGATAAACTCAAATGATTAAATTTTTTTTTTTTTTTTTTTTTTCAATAAAATATCTTTTATTGATTTTATTGACAATTTTATATATGTATATAATCTCAAAAACCTCCTTCTTGAAAAATCAAAAATATTAATAAAACTTTTCATTAAATACGTTTTTAAAATAAACTTCGGTAAAACAATATCATTTGAACAAAATTTATAAAAGAAAGCGAGAAAATTTCTATTTTATGAAATATATCTTTGTAACAGTATTGAAGAATTCCGTGGTTCTAAAATTATATTTTTCACTTTATAATAATGTGTTTATTTAGTAATTTAATTAATAATTCTAAATTTTATATTTTAGTTACAGAAAGTGTAGGCATCTAGATGTTCTAATTTAAATAAATACTTTACCCCATATCTTTATTTTTAATATTATTTAACATTTGTATATGTGGAAGACTTCTTTTTACAAATAAAAGTTAAATTTATATATTACATGTGCACAAAGACCAGATAGTAATATTTATAAAAATTTTCAAATCCATAATGCATGTATTTATGTATATTAGTACGAATTTTTTCTAATTTTTTTTTTACAATTTCCAGTTTTATTTATCATTTTTATTTTATTTATTTATTTTCTTTTTTTGCATTAGATAAACAGTTGCTTGACGTAGAGAACGCTGTTAAAGATAGAGTTAGAAAAAAAGAAAAGATATTTTCTTTATTTAAATGAAGTCTCCGTCTCCGTGTTTGTATAAATGTCAAGAGAAAGACACTAATACTATTTTTGAATTCCTGCTGATGTTGAGTCATTGAAATGCGAAGGTTCCTTAAAATGGAAATCCTGAAGCTTTTTGTAAAATTCTTTTTTTTCTCTTCTTCTTGTCGTACATCAAATTTTCATTCTTATTTGTGTCATCAGTGTGTATTTTTTTACTTGTTAGTTTGTGACTCCTACTTAGAATTGGCTTTTATTTTTATTACTTTATTTCTTTTTTGTTAAAATAAATAGAATTTTAAAAAGGTAAATATAATGAGAGCGAATAGAATTGAAAATGTTTGTAATCTAACGTATGATATTTACAATAAAAAGTCTGTCTTCTACAATACTAAAATCAGATACTACAGTACTGTAATGAAAGCAGAAATTTTATTTTCAGCAGGGTGTTTTTTTTTTTAATTTACATGTTAAAGATGAAATAGAAAACCTTTTCAAAAAAGAAAGAAAAATCTTAAAAACTACAATTGGCCCAAAATATTAAAAGTAATATAATAATTTCAAAAAAGTAATAAAGAAAATTAAAAAATGAAAAAGAAAACTACTCCTAGGCAGCCAGAAAAAAGACTGTGTGGCTTTGGTCACATTATTAGAATAAGCAATAATACAATACTGAAAAAAATTAACAGGTTTCTGATGGAAGAAAAAAAGAAAAATAACTTGGATTGAAACAAATGATCTCAAAGGAAACAATTATCTCGCAGAGTTCAGAGTTTCAGAAAAAAAGATTAAAACAGAGATCTATTTGGAAAGTTAATTTATAATCTTGAGTTTGAAGAACAGAAAAAGAAACTCTAGTAGAAAGAACTGGGAGAAGAAGAAAGGGAGTAAAAAATGAGTCAAATTATGACTCAAAACGTGTAAAATAAGATTGAAAAAATTGTCTTAACGTAGAAGGCCGATTAAATTTTACTCTATGAAACTTATCAATTTCCCTAGATCAGATTATATATCTCTTGAATTATTTATTTTTTTAATTACGAATTAATTTATTTATCCACCATAGAAACTTTTGAAGCTTAATGTGGGTATATAGAAATGCAAATTTATTGCGTATCAAAATTCCATGCATTACCGTGATTTGAATCCCGGACCAACGGATGTATAAAGAATTCAGCAGAATATTGTAAATCTTTCTTTTTGCTTTTTACCAGAATAGTTCCACTGGATCAAACTATTTATGTTTATATCAAATAATGCCTACTTAAAATCATAGCACAAATTGATCATCCACCTAAGACAAATCAACTTGCCATTGATGTGTAATTAAATAACTTATATTTTATGTTAGAATTAGCCAAAAAATATTTGTTTTTTTTTTTTTGCCTTAATCTTTATCAGCTTTTGCAAAAATTAGAGGATTCATATGATGAAGATTAAATGACAGTATTTTACACTTAATCAAGAACAGAGAAACGGCCCGAAATGTTTGTTAACTGTCAATATAATGCAACAGTAACAAGAGATGTGAGACATATTTTTATAAATGTTTATAAGATATATTTATATTTTATAAATGGAATATTGATATAAATTAAAAACAAACAACGTTATCAATAGTAGTTAAAAATTAACTTAGAGGCCAATTATCGGTTGTGTTTTTTTGGCATTTTCTTAGAAGAAAAGAAAATAGTTCGTCATGCGAATCATATCTTATTAAAAAATATATATTCCAATTAAAACATCTTTAAATTGACGTAAGGTTTATGAGAATAAAACCCTCCATGGAGATCTAAAAAAAATTTCAGAAACATGAGAAATAATGTCTTGTCCAAAGAATGAGAAATAAATTAAAGTCATACAAATTTTTTGCCAATATAATTTTCTTGATATCTTTCAAGAAATTGGAAACTCAAAAAAAAAAGTGAATTTTGTTTTCTTTTTAACACTTTTTTGTTTTAGCTGGACACTTTGATCAAATCTTCTTTCATGCTTAATAGTTTACATGATTAATTTGTAATTATTAATAGATTATTAATGTAATTAATAAGCTGCTTTATTAAGTCAACTAATGAAGCATCATAAGTGGGGTGAAAGTTTTCTCTTTAATTTTTAAAGTTTTTGAAATCATTTAACGTTTATCTGCAATAATTATTATTGTAATCAACTTATTGTATATTATAATAAATAAAAAAAAAAAAAAAAAGGATTAATAGTAATTCATTATTATTCTATTTTATGGAGGTTACTAACTTTTGTTAATCACATTATTTTACCAACCTCGTGGTGAGGGAGATTGGGAGTGGTGGTAGCATTTTTCTTTTCTTCCGGAGGTCCTGGGTTCGATTCTCGATCAGGTATGAAATTTTTCTCATACATAATCCTTTTGACATAAATAGTCCCTCATCAATCATCAGTTATTGCTTTTATGTATCAGTCAAGTTTTAATTTATTTAAGTATAAATAATTAAAAACTTACTTTTATTCTGTCTATAGTTGTTGATTTGAGTTTATAGTTTGTTGATGAAGTAACAAATTTTATCCAAATTTTAAAACATCTAATTAAAAACGAGGGAAATAAATTTTCTATGAAGAACATTATTATTCATTTTTTTTATTAGTAAAAAAAAACTTGTAAAACTTTTCGAAAATTTGATATTTTAGTACATTTTTTTAAATACATCA
Source organism: Zanna intricata (assembly GCA_010016005.3). NCBI lineage: Eukaryota > Metazoa > Arthropoda > Insecta > Hemiptera > Fulgoridae > Zanna > Zanna intricata. The sequence goes on along the minus strand of JAAAKQ030274678.1, from coordinate 3,759 downwards.
GAGACTTGTACAAATCAATTTTTTACTTATTTATAATAATTAATAAAACCAAAAACATAGTTTGTCATTAATATATTTATTTATATACAGTTTAAAATGTACACAGTTTCCATTGTATACAGTTTAAAATCACATTTGTTTGTATATTTATATTTTAATTGTTTGTTTCTTAAGAGTGAATGCAACATGGTATTGATTCGACAATAAATACGAATTTCGACACATTTGTTCTAATAAAAAGGTGAGTAATACCATCAGGCATGGTATGAAAAATACCATGCATGATCGAAATTCGAACCCGGGATCCCTGGATGAATGGCTGAGACCTTTCCATTCCACCACGGAAATTGTCAATCAGGTACTAACTTTTTTTATGTTCAAACTTTACTCTCTATTTCAGTGGACCTTTTCACGTAAAAACAAGTAATTTAGAAAAAAAAAACAGAAAAATATAGCTCAGTAGATTTCTTAGCAAAAAAATTAATAAATTTATTGAATAAAATTAACTCGTCCATACCATTAGGTAATAAATGCAAGACTTAAATACTGATGATCGGTAGAATTTAAAAATCCTAGAATGAATGCCATGCTTTCTTTTGATTCTCGCAGAATGTGAATCCTCCATTCTGCAGAACCCAGCGACATATTAATGTTATGTATGGATTGCCTTGTTTTAAGGAAATGAAACATGGAGAATGAAGAAGAAGAAGAGTGACTGGGTTCAGCTTTTCGATATGCAGGCATGGAAAAGGATGAAGAAAGAGCAAGTACATGTTATTCAAAGTATTGTTCATTGTCAGCTACGTTTTTTTCCTTCTTCTGGTGAAAGACGGATTCCTTGTCGGAAGTCTTTTGTGGCTATCCGCAAATCTAGCCAGTTCTTCAAAAGAACTGAAGTTCTGATCAGAAAGATGGTTCTGCATAGATCGAAAGAAGTGGAAATCAGGAGCAACGTTTAGAAAATATGGTTTTGGGGATAGAATATTCTACCTGTATAATTGCAGCCTTTAGCGACATGTGACCAAGTGTTTTTATGTTGGAAAATAACTTGTTCGAGTCTCTTTGCCAATTCAGATCGTTTATCTTTTAATTTTCAGTTTATCTATTGTCTTCGGTCCCTTGTTATGGTTTCACCAGATTTTAGCAGCTCATAAAATACACACTTTTGTGACCCCCACCATACACAGAATAATAACTTCAAACGATGGATATTCGGCTTTGGTATTGATACTGATAGTTGGTCGCCTTCCATCATGATTTTTTGCGCTTGGAATTACCGTAATTCCATTCGATTCATTTATGCTGCTGTTAAAGCAGCAATTCTTACTTAGATAATGCCTTTTAATGATCTTTGGCTTCTATTCGTATGATCCAATTTGCTTGATTTTAAAATATTCTCATTAATTTCAAACGTTTAGAGTTTCGTTTAATGATTCAGTTAATTATTTATCCGTCTGACATTGATTTTCGTCCAGCAATGCCTCCAATTGTTTGTCTTCAAACATATTCGATTGGCAAGGGCGCTGCTTGACTTCCATATCAAAATCTCCACTTTTGAAAACAGTATTTATAAGTTGAAATAGATGGAGCACAAAAGCTATAAGCTTCGTACAACAAAAAAACTTCCTTCAAATGGAAACAAAAAAAAGTAACGCTTCCTGTATATTGCGTTTCGTTGGCACGAAACTCACTATATTCAGTAAGTTAAAAAAATACGTTGTTTACATTTACCATGTGATACTTACTGATTCTTAAAGTTTAAAGATAGGATCTTTATATGCAATTGGCTTTAATATGAACTGAAACCATCAGAGACTAATTACGCTATCTCTTGTAAATTAAGTCTTTTAAATTAAGTTTTGTATCAGATTTATTTATGTGAAATAATCTCAAAAGATAATTTTGAGATTTTGTTAGATAATAAGTTTTAAAAAGAAACTATTACTGGCATAAATAATCTTTTCAGATTTAAATACTAATCAGTTTTTAGATGTAATTAAATTATATCGAAAACATTCATAGAAAGTTAAAAAAAATAATAAACAAACAATTAAAAAAGATAATAATAACAAAATCCGTTAATTAGTTATCTAATCTGATTTTATTTGAAGTTTACCTTCTATTACGTAATTTTATGTGGTAAGGTATGACTAAGTATTACTATGAATGATAACTTAGAAAATACTGTCTTAAATAGTAATTAATTATCCTGTTTTTAATTTGTCCAGGCCAGTTAGAAGTAATCATAAAAGCTACGAGGAATAATAGATAATTATATAAACTATAATACTTTTATTAACAAAGGAAATGTTTTTCTTTTTACTTATTAATTTTTTAGACATCAGATATAAAATGAAATGTTACTTAACAGGAAAAAAATTTAATTGAGATGTATAAATTTATAATAAACGTATAATTAAATATATATATATTTTTACATATTCATTTATATTTTTATAGCGAAATAAGTTTACATCTCAGGTGATTAACACAGTTTCTACACCTTCTTGTCAGCGTTCCTCATTTAACTGTTGACTTTAATGACTAAAGTGCTAATTAAACAAACAGTAAAGGGTTAAAAGAGTGGGAGAATAACGTGCAGACAGAAAGCGTATAATGACAAGGGTAGAGAACGATGAAGGAAGAGATACCATCCACCGAGCTTATGACTTGTTTACACAGTAATAAACTAACTGCTGTAAAATAAACTTAGATAAAGAGTAAACATTATGACTCGTGATATTGTTAAATAAGTAGACTATATTAGTTCCGTATGAACTTTCCGTTATGTAATTATAATAATAATAATAATTGGAAAAGCTTATTTTATTATATTTTTTGTAAGTTTTTTTTTTTGATTTTAATACGAATTCATTTAAATTCCCTACAAAGTTTAATTTTATTCTACCGCTAATAACAATTTAATGACAAACTTCCGTTTATATCATCAGAAAACTTAAAGAAGAATTAGTATAATTTGATATTCATGTGCATAACATCAGCTTATATTAAAACTTTTTCAAGGTATTTTCCAAAATATAAATGACGTTTTCCACTTTTCTCGTTCTATTAAGTTTTTTCATACGAATTATGAATTAATTGTAGTCTTTTATAATACCATATTAATTATTTTAGTTCTCATAAAGTAGGCTTGTTTATTTTCCAAATTGAAATACGATGTAAAAAGTTTTTCTCTAATTCCAGAAATTATAACGAAATTTTATATAAGATTATATAACAAAATATGAAGTTATTTAAAAAAAAAAAAGATAAAACAAAAGCTTACTTCAAAGTTTGTTAAATTATGATATTAAAACTGATTACCATGGCTGAGTAGTCTTGAAATTTACTGCGAAGGTCCGAAGTTTAAATACCGGTCAGGCATGGTGTCTTTTTATACGTTACCAATTTCCATCGGACTAATGACCATAGCTGTTATACCCAATCTTTTATAAAAAAGAAAAAAAGTTTTTTTTAAATTTTTTTATATTGTTGGAAATACATTAATGTTATAAATTTATTTCAAAATTGTAAATAGCTTATGTGCTTAATATCTCCTCCGTGTTTAGCAAACTTTTTTTCATGATTTCTAACTTAGGATTGATTTAACAATATATTTCTAGTGAAACAAAGATAATGAATAAATAGTTTAAAAAGTTTATTACATATTTATATTGAAAATATATACGAGGGTAAGTCAATGTTTATCCGCAATTTAGTTATATTTTTGTTTATGTTGGTAGTACTGTCGTTTTGCGT
>JAAAKQ030274667.1:0-10551 GCA_010016005.3 Zanna intricata | reverse complement strand
GTTAATATGACCCGAACAGAACAGCAGGGTTAAAAAAGTTCTTTTTTTCTATTTCAGTTATAAATTGGTTAAAATTAGCGCTGCAAAGTCAAATATAATGCGAAGAATTAATGCAGGATTGGAATTTTTGTCATTGGAATTTTTTAACTCTTCCGATAACAAGCCCTAAAATAAATTTCAATCATCATTTCTAATTAGTTTTATAATTTATTTTAGTTGTTTCAATTATTATCTTTTAGTATTTTTGTATTATTAAAAATTTTTGCATAATATGGAAGTACTAATTTATTTTCTGAGCAATTTTATTGAATTTAGTATGTTTTTACCAGTCTCACAATGGATGGGAATTTTGATTGTGGAAATATTGATGATGAATATGAAATCATTTGAAACCCATAAGAATCTGTGAACTACCACTATATAATCGTTTATTCACTACACAGGAATATACAGGATCATTTTTATATTAGAATGCAGGGAATGCGAAAGAAAGTGATGTATTATTATCAATCAATCAATCAATCAATCATGATATCTGGCAGAACAATTTATATTGCATTTTTTCTATAAAAAAAAAAAAATAACAAAAATTTATATTTGTATAATTGTAACTAAAATATATTTTAAGATCTTATTCTTAAATAAAATCAAAATTAAACCTTCTTAATTAAAATCACTAAAACCAAATTAATCAATTGTTTAATTAAAATTAAACCTCTTTTATTTCAGCATAAATTCAATTTTATTATATGTTGAATAAATAAATTGCGAATAGTTATGTGATTATTTTAAATTTACTAGTTTTATTACTGTTTTAAAGAGTTCTCTTTATTCTAAAATTTAAAATTGAAAAGCATTATAATTCTTTTCTTATTTTTTTTGTGAAGAATTGAGAATTAGCAATTTTTATTTGAAATTTTAAAACAATTTCCACTTATAAAATATAGATATGGCCATTTTATATCATAAAATAACTTACGAATATTTTTGAAAATATTTATTCTTTTTTAAAAACCAAAAAAAAAAACGATTTTTTTTCTCCTTTTAGTATAATAAAACTTATTATTATTTAAAATCAATTATTGAGTGCTGAGAAGTTCAGGGCGGTGTGTTATTACGTTACACAGATATTGGAAAGCAAGGTCAGGGATGATGGGGTAGCGAGAGGGTGATCGACATCGGGTTCTCTGCGTCGTCATTCGTTTAGGCTTGCCTAGATTGGCGGCGATGATGAGACACAGAGACTCCGTCACCCTTAAGCTGTTAATACCGAGACCCGGCTTTTTAGGTAGGGCCCAGGAACGACATAGTCTGGCCTGGACACCCTATCCGCGAGGTTTAGAGACATTAAAATAAAAGATCCGACCGGATCTTGCCGAGCATACTGCCGGTAGCCAGGACACTCCCCTGGGCTGAGCAATGCTTAATTGTGGAACCGTCCTACGAAGAGGAAGAAAAGGATAAAAAAAAATAAACATTAAAAAAAAACATCAGTTATTGATTAATAAAAAATTTGTAATTATTTTGCATAAATTATTATGTAAATAAATTTTATTATAAATTAAAAATGTTTATTCTATCAACAAATAATATATATAAACCGAAAATAAATCTTCATTGTGTTTCATTTAATAAACAATCGGAGTTAATTAAATGATTCGTTATATTAGTAACAGTAGAAACAAAACTATAAGGATGAATAAGGCTTAGCCAATAAAATCACTGAAGAAAAAGACCATAAAGTATATTAAGGCTATTAATAACTTGTTAGGCCGTTTATTACAGTTTCCCACAGATATAATACAACGAAGATACTAATAAAATTGCTTTATAAATTACAGTTCTCTCACCATCTCATTTTTCCTTTTTCTTTTAATATTACGGTATTCCTACCTACATGTTTTTGTGTTGCTATACTTATTTCTAAAAATATCTTTATCCTTGGTAAAATATAGATTTACAGTGTAACTAGCCTAAATTTTTTTTGGCATATGAATTACTTATCTAATAAAGATTTATATGGTATTTTATAATAATATAAATAAATATATTTTGACCTTCATTACAACTGCTGTTAAATAAGCTTTAAAATTAATTAAATTAACTTAATTTTAAGTCTTAAATTTTATAACTTACTATTTTTCATACTTTATTTCAATTACGTTTCATAATTAGATTAAACGAAACCACTGTTATTATTGAATTGTATAATATTTTGCTTGCGCTTTAATAACATATGTACTTATTTAAATTTATTTGTAATAATAAAAATGTGTTAAATCGCTTGCGATTTAGCACAAAACATGGTAGGTGAAATCTTTTTATGCATACTATTTAAATCTATACTAATAAAGCAATCAACCTCCCTGTCCAAAAAAAGACTGGAAACCTGATCCGTTTGGGAAAATGAGAGTATCCCCGTTGTAGAGGATATTACGAAAAAGACTTTATGGAAATATTTAATGGGTAAAATGTTATCCATTAAGTTTTAGATCACTGATAAGCCATTATGATTCTTATTCGTTCGTAAACACAATGATGATATTAATTCAAATCATACTGAGATTAAATTAGTAATATCATTTTACATTTATGTATAACATGAATAATTGCAGTTAGAGATATTATTATATGGTTTTTAATATATAAGTACAGTTAAATTGTCCTGTACTGAAATTATACTTAAAAAAAAAATGATTTGTCCCAGATCATGCTGATAAAAAAAAATTTTTTTTTTAATATTGAAAAGAAACTGTATTTTGGTGCTCAAAGCGACCCAAACCATTGGGAAAACGAAGTCTACAAATCAGCTCCAGTGGGATAGATGAGCCTTAAAGGAAAGCTCCCACGGGTTTCTCTCCCCAACGAAATACTAGATAGAGGTGGGTTGGCACGGCTAAATTAATCTTACACTGCAGATGCGCTCTGTTACAGTAGTAAGAACAAACCGAACAGTACACTACATCTACTGTTGATCTACTAGCTCCCCCACCATATCTGCCATCACTGCTACTTGTATTTCTACTGCATTACTCTACTGTAGACTGTTGGATGTAGACTATAGACTCTTTTATACAACAACAAAAGACAACTTGTTTTATCATAAGATAAATTACACTCATTGTTGGGAAGAAAACGCAATTCGGCTGAACTTCTGACTATTTATATTTCTTCTCCTTTTACTATAGCTTCTTTTTCTTCTTCTCTTACTCCGCTTTATTTATTTTTTTCTTTTTCTTACATTGCATATTTTTCAGTACACTTATTTCTATTTTCTACTGAATAAACAAAAATTTAGATGTTTATAAAAACTTTTCTCCACTGTGAAGATTCTTATTTCATTTTCAAGATTCCTAATGTTTAAATATATATATTATTGCATGAATGTTTTAACAACTACATAACAAATTGCATTTAAATAAATTTTTAAACTTATGTTTTGCTAACTATTTTTATTTTTTACATCTTGCTTTTTTGATTGTTTTATGATAAATTCAAGTATTTATTAGAATAATGGTAATAGATGATATTGATATTTGTTGATGCATGTAATTACATTTCTCTTCTTTAGTATAATTATAAAAAGTTGGAAAATTCAGCATGTTAAATAAATAACGAAGATAAAAAATATTTCGCAACAATTGTGTTAGTTATGAATATTTACTTTTTTTTAAGAAGAAATACAGAATATGCTATGTATTATAAAAAAAAATATTGTTTGTTAATTGATCTATGAATAATAGGGAGGATAAAAAAGGAGTCTCATGCGGTGAGAAGACTATATTTTATGTATGTTTCATGGTTTAGAAAGTTACAGCTGACTAAAAATACATAACAAAAGAAAGTTTCAAATAGTTGACGAAAGAACATACATTAAATGAGTTACAAACTTATCAAACGACGCTAAGAGATTATATTACTCTTAAATATTAATCTCAAATTCAGACACAAAAACAAAACAGTTTTCTCAAAACGGACACTAAAACAATATGAAGATTTTTTTTCCTATCACACTAGATTTAAGTGTCTTTCGTTTTACAGTAATGTGGCAAAAAAATTTAAGGTATCGTTAATATTACCATACATATGAAATTGCACTTATTAAAATAAACAACAAAATAAAATAAAAAAAATTTCAAAACTTCTTTCCTGATTTTAGTTTTATTCTAGATAAATCATTACTAAACATTTTCCTACGTACTCCTTGCATTACAGCTTTTTATCTGGATTCCTATTTTTCACTTCTTTGCGATTGTTTCTTTTAGAGATTCTTACCCAGCAACCTAAATCACCAATAAAAAACCAATACATAAAATATTATAAAATTATCATAAATAAAGTACACGTGAATACTGAAATAGACATCTCGCCACTTCAAAACTCAAAATTTTAGTCTGTTACACACAATTTATAACAATTTTGTACTAATTTTTGCACTAAATTATCTAGGACTCCAACTCTTTTTTTACATTTAAAGTATTAAAAGTCAAATAATATAAATTTATTAATAACTCAGGTTGATTAAATATTGTTTAAAATAATGTTACTATTAAATTTGTGTTTGTGTGTTTGTGTGTGTGTGTGTGTGTGTGTGTGAGTGCGTGCGTGCGTGCGTTTTGGTTGAAATTCTCATGTATAAAAATAATGATAAGATTTATACATACAAAAGACAGAAGAATTAATCTGTTATTGGCAAGGAACGGCAATCCTGCTTAGACAATTCAATAATTTTCTAAAAGCTATTAAGCAAACTTAGAAGTTTTAATTCGTTTTGGCTGTTCTAGTGTCTGATATTCCCTTGTGTAAGGTGAGGAGTTTCTAATGTTGCTCAGATAGATTGCTTTACCTTATTATCGAGTAAGAAATATTGAGTTACTAGGTATGTGTTCCATGAATGTGATTTAAACAAATATTTTTTGATGAAAAGTATATTTATTTTTTTCAACTCTGCCTTCACTTATAAATAAATAAGAATTAATTAAGAATAAAACGATTGCCTTTTATAAAAATAATACATCAAAGTCACGTGTTAAGTAATTCCATGCAAATATTCTTGTTAATATTATACTCGTATATATTTACTCACTCTCTTTCTCTTCCAAACTTAAGCATATGTGCGTGTTTGTATTAGTTATTAGGATATATAAACATAGGGAACTGTGATTTAATTTAATGAACATTTTATATTAACTTGTTTTAAAAAAAAATCAATTTAACTTTTCTTATTAAAAAAAATAATAATCAAGTACCTTTCAACTTCATAATAAATTCAGCACGTAATCATCTAAAAAAGGAGAATTTTACAAATTTTTAATCTAAAAATGTTTTTTTTTCGTTACGTTAAAAGTTGAAAGTATTATAATTACGTTCTATTAAAACTGAAAATTTTCTTTCTATTCTCTTTCCTTATAATGAAGAATTAGACCCCAGTTAAGTTAATACGCGTTGGAAGCTTGAATTTAAGATATTAAGAGATTTTTCGATGGAGTTATGAAGTTGATAACTCAGTGCAGGCAATTAAATAATATTCAGAGATTTTGCGGCTTTGGTTTATTGGATTAACAGAAGTTGAAGCGGCAAGTACTTGTTTACTAAGCGCTACTTTCTGAACATCTCTTCTCTTGATGACTTATGAGTGTACACACTCATATATATATATACACACACACGTATAGTATCTCCTTTATATCTTATTAACAAACTTAACTTTCTGTAGTATACTATTCTATTACCGTGGTAGTTTACAATAATAACTACCTTCGTTATTCACATTTAGTAATACATAGACTACGAAACAAATAAGTTTGAACGTTTGTCTTCGTTGTAATGCGTACTAGAATCATAGAATAACATCTGTTAATATCGTAAACTTAATATTATACAGCACTTCAAGATTATCGAAGTTTATTTCAATTCATATAGTTATTCTCTTTGTGGTTAATACTCATGTATAAAGGAAGTAAAACGGAAAAATTATAAACGTATTTATCATTTCCTTTTTTAAGTTTTAATTTTGAAAATCTATTTTAAGACTATTTGAAAATTATTAAATAATAGCTAATTGAATTATGTGTTGATGTTTTATTGATTTGATGGATTAAATAACGGATTTAATTTTTTGAAGTTATTGTAAATTATATTAATTTTTTGATATTGTCATATGCGTAGGACAAATACTATTTAATTAACTTTATTTGCTATTTACAGACTAGCGTAAAACTACATATTAACTAACCTTTGTTTATTTTTGTTTTGTTACACTTAGCAACTACACTCATGAACAATTTGATTTTTCAATTTTTGTCATTACATGAGCAACTCCGAAAACAAAACACTTTGTTTTCATTCACGGTTTATTTTGTAGCTTTCCACCAATTAATGGGAGATAACTGATACGTCAGTTTATTGTAGAATTTCATAACCTAATTTGAATTTTAAAAAAAATTTGTTGGAGCACAGCATAAAATAACAAATGTAAATAAGTAAATTCATTTCATGATTATATTTAAAAAAAAAAAGTTACAACCTTCTTTTAATTAAACAGGTTTTTGCCTACGTTATTCGATAATTTAGATGGGATGAGAACAATGGACTATGAGAAAAAAGTTCCATGGATTTTCTTTCATAGTATGAGGATACAAAATTATTTATAAATATAGTAGACTCTAATGTTATAAGTAAACTGGACTACATTTGTTAGAGTTAAACAGGAATCATTTGAAACTGAATACTAGAATTCAGAAAATTAAAATAAAAGAATGCCTTTCATATGTAGCAATATGTTGAAACGATATAGCTTTAAAAGTAATTTTTTTTAGGTATATACACCAGCATATTAGTTATTTCATCAACATCATTCAATGGATGTTGATGAAACAGGCATGATTTTAATGGAAGAAGATCATAAAATAATGAATATATACTATATTTTTCATGGTTTATCAAAGGTACTTCTTTTGCACCTTTTATTGTTTAGCCTACTTATTTAATGAAAGTATCGAAAATACTAAAATTCAATTTCCTTCGTAAGCGAAGGAAATACTTCAGTTTGAAATTATCCAAGTAGTCCTAGAATGGCAAGTTGTTTTAGACCATTCAGATGTGTAAAGTGAAGTAAAGTCATGATACTCCACCACTGAATAAGCAGAATATGTTCAGTGATGAGTTTTACTTTATCACAGTGTTTTCAGTAAATTTCAAAGTTTTTGCCACCGTGAAAGCAAAAAAGTCAAACTCGCTTAATAACGACCAAAGAACGCTGCAGTTTAAAATGCAGCGGATCTTGTTAAAAAGGTTTCGCATACACTATTACCGGTGTCACGTACATCTTAATAAATATCAAATTCTTCTTGTATCCAGTGACAGTGAATAACACTTTAAGCAATAACAGTACGTATTTAAGGGTAGACTCTCTTAATATAATTGTAATTCATTCAGCTAAAATAAAATTCCCTACAGAAAAGCTAAAAAAACCTCAATGTTCGTAAAGATACTTCCGCTAACTTACTAAAATACTTTGCGGATGTTGTGAGATTGCTTGGGAAAACAATCAAGAGTTTATACGTTTCTCAATAGAAATATTTTATTCATTTTAGAATCCTCTTCACTGGACAAATTTTCAATCGATATTGAAGATATTAAATTTGTCACACTAAATACCCAAATAGAATAATCCATGCTGAGACTGGAGTAATTTGAAAAACCAACATTAAACGCTATCAATATTCAGATTTCAAAAAAAAATTATTTAGAAACCACTAATATTGTTATTATAAATGACTGATGGCTTTTCTAATTCTAATTTATAGTACGGTATATTTCTACTGTATCATAATAAGTAAAAAAAATGTTTTAATATCATCTTTTTTATATTTGGAAGCATTCATTATTAGTGGTGATTATATTGCAAAAAGATCTTTTATGGAATTAAGATTAGCCGATCCCAAGAGTGCAAGAATACTCCGTCTTAAAGAAGTTTTTAAAAGGTAAATGTTCTTCAAAATTTAAATTTCACTACTTAAACCAGAAAATACTAGCCATTATATAAACCCAGAGAATCAGACTTGGTCGATTTTCTGTTTCAAAGTTTTAAAATCTCTCAAAATAACCAATTTCGGTTTATTCTGACTATTATTTTCGGTTTTATTCTATTATCTTTTTTATTAGAAAAAGAAGCAGAGATGCACCTTATTCGGCAATCCACTATGTATGATATAAAAATTTAAGAGAGATACTGGAATATTTCAACAGGATCTTAAAGATGAAAAATTCATAATTTTAGGACAAATTAAATCACTTTTCTTTTTTAACACATTCAGATTAATTATTGTGGAAGGTGAAAAAAGTATCTTAATCGTCCATTACAACCTCAAATAAACACAGACTGAAAAAAGTCAAGAAGCGCTAAAGAAAAGGTTGAAGTGTTTCCTGTGCAGTGAAGAGGGAAATCATAACTTTTAATGCTAACGATGAAAATGAAGATGACATCCTAACCAACAGAACAATAACGAGGTGAATTATTTTTTAGAAGTATCACACCATCTGTCATCAAAGATTAGATTCTTCACTCCACTGGAGGTTAAGATATTTATTGAAAAAGACTTTAGCAACAAAAACATCTTCAAATATTGATTACAGGAGAAATTCTTAAACAAGTTCTAGAAAAAATTTTAATGTTATTTACTGTAACTTTCACTGCTATTCTGCGTGTCGGGAATTTCCATAGAAAAACGTTTTTGAAATTATAGTGGTTCATAGGCCCGGTAAGGTTTTAAGCGCATTCAATAGGATCTATAATATTTCAATCTCAAATCATACTAAATCTCAAATACTAAGTCAATCACAAACTAATTCAAATTCCTGAAATTTCAAATATCTTATTCTTAAAATTTTTATGACGGTTAGAATAGCAAATTACGGAAAGTTGTAATTACAGAATATTAATTTGGTTTAAGAAAAATACCTGTTCCAATAGAAAATTTACGGAAGTGTGTAAATGCTATCAGAAAGAGAAAATTATTACTCATCCATGACCTACTTAGAAAATAAATATTTTAAACTAAAATTTAAGAAAAAATGACACAAACATTCAAGTTTTCTTCCACAATTTAAAGGAAAGGAAAGTACATCACACCAATCACTGTAAAAGGAATTGACCAATTATTAAGCAATGAATTCCAAACAATTAAAATATCTTTTGTTTAAACAATTATATGGTCAGAACAAAACTAACCAATTGGAATACAACCAACTGTTACCGATAATATACGTACTATCCCTGAATTCTTATAACGCTAGATCATATACAATCACAAAATTTTATATTTCATTAGGCATAAACAAAAAGAAACATCCAGTAAATAATTAATTTTGACCAAACAAAGGGAAAAATATTTTCATCACCATTATATTGTTCGATTACATAAATAAATTTTTTAACCAATCCAAATCCCATCTATGATTTAATATTGATATATGTATACACAACTAACTGTATACATCACAGGTAATCATATGATAAGATTTCAAGTTAATAAGTAAATTATCTATTTTAATAGATCTTGTACTTTTATGTAGATTCAAAAAGAAACTGTTAGCATGCAATAAATTAACATATTAAAATTTTAATTTTTATGTATTTTTAAAAACGATAAAATATCATTATCAATGGAAGGAGTAAGAAATATATTTTCTTTTATCGAAATTGAGAAATAAATTTGTAAATTTAAAGTTCATTTTACATTTTTCTACGACAAAAAAAATATCCTAACTGCATTGTTAAAATTTATATTGTTCATCGGAAAAGGAAATTGGTTGATACGCGGGGTTATGTCACAAAAAATTAATCGTTGTAGATTTTATACAATGATACTTCAGAGTATTTAGGTTTACTAAATAATCGCGAGTAGTGCGAAAGAGGCCCTGGAAATTTAGGCCGAAAACATTGCCCGACCGTCATTATTCTAGGTACGTTTATAATACAGCACCAAAAACATTGAGATACATAGTAATATTTGGTGTTCGATTGATAAGAATTCAAATATAATAACAAAATTATAAAATTTGCTTTATAATTTCTTAAAATAATTTTAGACTTATTTTTTCCCCAAAATCGTTTAAAATTATAATATATGAATTTGTCTAGATATATGTGTTTGTCAATCGATAATAGTTTAAGTTTTTCAAATGAGTAAAAATGGCAATGTATTCTTTGTAGGTGAGTTGTTGACATTATAGTAAATAAATTGTTAGTGTTCATAATTTTCCACCGTTAAATATTAATTTCTATAATCACCGAATTTAATAATCTGTTTGTTTGTATTTGCAATTTCTCTTTTTTTTATCCAAGAATATCGTGATGTAATATAGTATTCGTTCTCGTTTATGTTTTACTGTATCCAAATTAGACTATAAATGTGATTAGTAATGGCTAAGCGAATCAGAATAGTTTGGTGAATTTCTTGAAAGAATTAGTCACATCGCTGAAGATTAAAGACATTATCTCTGAATCAACTTAAAGAAAAACATTCAATTAACTTTGTTATTTATATA
>JAAAKQ030274656.1:0-10552 GCA_010016005.3 Zanna intricata | reverse complement strand
GGTCCAGCTACTCTGTATCACTGAGTACGCAAGCCCCCCCACCATCGGCAAGGTCTCATGATTCGTAGAGGGAGGGAAGCTGTGTAATCTATCTTAAAAGTAATTTAATATATGTATGTTTCATAAATTTTTATAAACCCTTAAATTATTTTAAGTTAAATTTAATTACAGCTAATTTAGAATAATGAATTGACAGAGGCAAATGTATGTTTCATGAATTTCTATAAACCCTTAAATTATTTTAAGTTAAATTTAATTACAGCTAATTTAGAATAATGAATTAACAGAGGCAGATGTACAATTCTTAAAGTTCTTTAGTAGAATTTGAGTTATAATTATTTGAGTTATAGTTATTATTTCAGTTATAGTTTATTTAAATAATTAACTTTAAGTTTATGCTAAGCAACAAAATAAAAGAAGATATTAGACAGAAAATAGATCTTTTGGTATCAAACATATATTTACAAATCAAAATTCTGAAAGATTGTTATGTTAAAGTTATGACACTAAATAAATGCATTATAACAATGGGAAACCAGAAAAAATGTGATGTTAAAGGTTTTAAAGAAAAAAAAAGATTGCTTATCTTTTAAAATAAAGGACAAGGTAAGTAGAACATACATTAGAGCAACCAGGATCGATAAATTTGGTTCTAGAAAGAAGAGTAAAAGGAAGAAGGAGAAAGGCAGACAAAGTTTAGAATATACGAAATCAGATAACTTAGAATGAATATAATTTATGTAGACAAAGATATCAATAGAAAATAAAAAGAATGAATGACAAACTGGACCAAACGATGACTACATGGTCTATATTAGTATGCAATATGCTTACCACATATACAGGTGTATGGTTGTATACAGTCTGATCTATCAATATTTATTGGTGTCGCACGTCACTAATAGCTCTGCATCGAGTGGGTTTTTCAGACACGTCTACAGTTTCTTGCTAATTTATAGTTTCCATTTATCTTAAACGTGTATTTCATTTTTTTTTGTTTTCTTTTTTTATTTTCAACCTGCACTAATCTTTGCTGCTTTAAAGAGTTAGGATACGTATTAATACTTTTTTTTTTTTTTATTAAATTTCATATATAATTTTACATTATTTTTATGTATAAAGCAGGTATAGAGAGATTTTTACTTAATATTGTTGAACTGAATTTTTTCCATTTGTTTGTTCTTATCTATACCTCATTGAAAGTTCAATATATTTATAATTTACATTTATTTCTATTATACTTTATATTTAATTAAATTTTGACACTTCATTTTCCAAAATGAACTCTTAATCCATTCAAAAAATGAACCCTCACTGGAAGTATTATCTGTCACCAAATTATCTCACTTTCAGACATGAGATCAGAATTTTTTTTAACAAATTAAGCTATTAAAATAAAGAAAAGAAAGACACATAACTAAAAGAAAAACAAAAAAAATAACAGATTAGATCTGATTTCCAATACTGATTTACATGTAGTGTTGTAATGTAGTCAACAATTTTTTCAAGTTGTAAAAATATATCAATGAAAATTTTTTTTTATATAAACTTAATAATGATTAAAGAAGATATTTTTAATTAGCAGAATGGTTGAAAAACAACCATGCTTAAGTATATTTAAACATTGCAAGAAAGAACTTATGAATTTGCAATGCACTACAAACATTTGCACTTTTTGGAGAATTTAAGCATTCAAAAAATATCTAATTCAAGTGAAATTTTTTAAAGAAAATTAATTCAGTACATAGGGATTGAATCATTTTCTCGGTTCAAAGGTTATTTATAATAAATACAAAGAATTTTGCATATACACATAAAAAAGAAAAAAATAATAAAAGATCCAGAATTAAACACAAAATGAAATTAGGTTAGACTTACGGAGCAGAAGCTCAGTTTCATTCAATAGCTTAGCTTAGTCAGCTTTTTTTTACAATCTCATACAAAAAATAAATCATCAGACAGTCCTACAAGGCGGTCTGCACACCAGGGTGGCAACTGACAGAATGATCATCACACATGTATCTAAGGAAGAATGAATAAGAAACATAATAGAATAGAGAAATAGGACGATCAGCTAGCTAATTGATAAAAAGCCTCTGATCAAGATATGACAGGCTTATTTTACCATTTTGCTCAGGCCAATGCACAAATAATAACGGATAGGCAAAAAGAAGCAATCGTGAAACACATCATGTTTAATGAAATGGTTTATCATAAACTGATGTCAAAAAAAAATATCGGTACTACAAGCTACTTATTAGAATTATAACATAGCTTTAACTAAATTAACTATAAAATAACTAAATTTTATTTAATGTAGTAACCTACCATTTAAAGAAAAAAGAAAATTAAGGAAAATATGGAAAAATAGAAAAAGAAAAATAGGATGAAAAAATTTTCTTATAACAAACAAAATTAATATTACTTAGAATAAATGACAATGAGAATCGTTACACAACTTTACAATAATATTATCATCCATTAATGACACTTTATCATTTAACCATGTGACTCATAACACTAATCACTGACATCATCATTCTATTTTTATACACAAATACAGAGAAAATAAAATAATTTAATGTAATTAAATTGTAATAAATTTTCAATTATTTTTTTACTCATAATAAATATTTTAATTATACACAAAATATAAACAAAAATAAGAATTACAAAATAAACAAAGATTATTCAAGTTTATCTCAAAACAATAAAATTTCATTCATAAAACATTATTTTCACGAAACACATTACACCTTTAAAACCTAAATCTTGTTTTATAGGAGAGTACCTTGATCATCTTCCCATATTAAAATTAAAATTTATTTTTGTCCTGATTATAGAAAAAGCTGGTATATACATAAAATTTTTCAGCTATGCCGGTCAAGTTATTCATAAAAAATAATCCCTAACAAAAAAATTAATTTATAACAGAATTGTTTAAAAATACTCAAACTTTCAAAAAAGAACAACTTTTTTGAAATTGATGAAAAAATTGGTTCCCATGTGTTTGGTATACAATGTAGGTGTCAAAGCTACTTTGACAAAGCTAATTTTAACAGCCCTAATTTTAATATCTAAAGTGTCTCTGAAGAAAACAAGTAGGTTTTTTTGTGATACCCCCTTAATGAATTTAAAGAAAAAAATTAACATTCAAATATTTGTGCCAAATCTTAAGAAAATTGGTTTGGTCAATCCAGAGATAAAAGGCCAAAAGCAAATGACAAAAAACAATGATTTTTTTTGGTGGTCCTAAAACAAAAACATTTACAAAAACCTTTATATTCTATTTTTGATATGATTATCATACTATATTCACCAGAAAAGTAAAAGTATATCCAGCTCTTGAAGACAACTTTGTTATCAAAATTAAATTTGTCAGATTCAAATGTACAGTCTTTAATTCTGGTATAGCATTTAAGTGCATTTTCCGTGACTTGTATAATTTTGTGCTGCATTTTATAAAATCTAAACAAATGTTAAATCTATCATAAATTTTAGCACTGATCACTCTACCTGAAGTTTCTATTTCCTTCCACCTCTCACTTATAAAAAGATGATCAAACTCATGGTTAAACGTCTTAAGTATAAAAAATTTCAATCTTTTTAAATAAAAGGAAAATTACACGTAATAAGAATTAAAAACACAACAACAATTTCAAATAACAGATAAACAACATTTATCAACCAGAATGGAAACAATTCAAGTGGAAACTTGAAATGGCAAGAGAACCTAAATCGATCAGAAGCTAGCAAGTACATATAAATATCCATTCTCTGTCTAATCCTGGCAGGTTGCAGTAACAGGCCAATCATACTCCTATCTAAAATTTAACTTATTAAAAAATTTCTCCAACAGGTTTTTTAAGGAGCACAATTAATCTTGCAAATATGATTAAATTCATTGCAAAATTCTGGTTATTTATTAGCAATAAACTTTACCAGATGTTATTTATTAAGAACAATATGTTATAAGCAAATATAATAAATTTAAAAATGCTTAACTTCTTAGAGCTCAATAACACTCCAATTAAATTGCTTTATAGAAGACTCAAAAATTATATTAAAGAAACAAATTATACAGACAACTAACTGGAAAATGCTAAATTTAAAAGCATTTATTAAGTATGAGGGAGAATCAATTTTAAATTGTGATTTTGCTATTCTATGCAGCAAGCAGTTTCGAGCTGGATGTCAGAATGGTGACTTAATATTTAGAATTACAGAGGGAGAATCAACTTAGTTAGCTCCTCTGCTCTTGTTTTGTCATTAACACAGCCATAAGTGAGCAAGAGGTTCCATCATCACTGCAAATGTACAATCAAAAAGTTTTAAACTAACAAAGGCATTAACCTGTGAAAATTTTAACTCATTTAAAAGTACACAGTTTGGGAGCACTATACTGTCCCAGAACAAGTATATATGTTAATTTAAGTATAATGACAATTTGACAAGTATATATGACAATTTAAGGGCAATCAAGAGAGTATAATAGAAAACAAAAGTTATGATTGATATCCAAGGCCAAGTTCACAGCTGACAACATCCGTGCTATTCAAGAGCTTATCGAAGGTGACCTCCAGTTCACTGTTAAAGAAATTGCGTCACAAGTGAGTATAAGCTATGGGAGTGCTCAATCCATTATCACTAATCATCTTCACTTCAGATAAATTAGTAATTGATGGGTTCCGAGGTTGTTGACTGAAAATCAAAAACAAGTCAAGATCTGTGAGCAACTTTTGAATTGAATTCAGTAAATTGTGATGATTTTTCAGGTGCATTGTCACATGTAATGAGACATTGGTCCTAATTATACTCTGAAGTCAAAAATGGCAAGTAAGGAATAGCAAAGGAAGGATGAGGACTGCCCAGTAAAGGCCAAAGCCCAAGTTCTTGAAATGATTTTTTTTGTCTCAAGGAGGAATTTTACTCATTGATTTTCTCTACAAACAACAATCGATTAATGCAGCTTCTATTGCCAACTGCTACAGGCAACAAGAGCCGTCTACTGAAACAAAAGACGAGATATGCTCATCAGAGATGTCATCCTTCCCCACTGGGAAACCCTAGTACATACTCCCTACATTTGACCATATTCCCTACAGTCTAGATTTGTCCCCTGTGACAGTTTGTTTGAACCCTTGAAAGATTGCTTGGAGGGGAACAATTCGAAAACACTGAAGATTAGGAGCAAATGCATAATTGGTTGACGATATATCCTCAAACTTTTAATAAACAAGGAACATTTACACTTCCAAATCATTGGCAAAAACGGTATAGATCGTGCAGGAGACCACATTGAGACATGGTGAAGGTATGAAATGTGAATATTATTAATCAACAGATTTATAAAAAAGAAATAACTGTTTATATTTGATTCATCCTTGTAAAATATGAAAAGCAAGTTCAAGGCCACAATGCACCTAACATATACAAAATATATAAATACGTATGTTTTAGATTATCAGTTTTTCCACACATACAACAATTTTCTACTAGAAAAGGACACTTCAGAAGGTAAAAAGATACCTAAAGATAAGTAAGGAAAAAAGTCATAAAAAATATGTCTAGAAAAACTTCGTTTACAGTTGCTAAAACATTTAACACTGCTTTTTGCTTAAGTAATTACTGTAGTAATTTTTTTAAACCAACTATAATAGAATTTGTGTTTTTTTCATTACTTGAGATGAAAATTAAAAAAATAAAAATGGTTCCCAGAACTGCATCTTTTTTTTTTTCAGAAAAGATAACATAATATTTTGGTTTGGCATAACTTTGTTATTTACCCCTTAAAAAATTAAATTTAAGTTTTGTAGAGAATTTAATTCCAAGAAAATGGATGCAACAATAAAGACAATAAAAAAATAAATACTAGTTTAAGAAATTAACTTAAAAAGCTAACTGTTCCAAAAATGTTTAATGATTCTGTCAGACTAACATAAAATAAAAATCATTAATATTCCACCAGGAAATTTAACAATCACCTGCTGTCTAAAAGCTGACACTGCCAATACATCATATTTAAAGCAATACATTAAAACAAAAAACAAAACATTAAGGAAGTTTTACAGGAAGCTCAAAACCAACAGAATAAAGATAATGTAACCTAACCACCAACAATACAAGTAATAAAAATGGAAGTTTCTTATTTTAATAAAAAAAAAATAACAAATTTATATAATTAAATGTTATATAAGTTATATAACTCTCACCAAACAAAAAAATGTTCAAATTTGAATAATTAATCTTATACATTAAAGTCGATCATATAAAGTTATGCTTTAAGTTCCTATCACATTAAATGCAGGTAATAGGAGTTCTGTTTGTCTAGAGTAAATGTCCCTTGTAACCAGGGATTTCTGATAACTAGCTGCCACTTGCTGAGCGTCATATCAGCAAGCATGGAGCTAGCCGTTCAGATATCAGCAAGTTTACCTGCACAATTGTCTTTCACACAAAGTCGGCTAACCACTAACATCCCATTATAGCAGTACAGCCCCCACCCACACTCGGGTAATTTTTATAGCAAGATAAAAGAACTGCAAAAGCCATTCTCTCATGGACCACCACGACGAGCAGATTTTTCTGCTCATTTCTCCTTTTCAGATGGTTTTCTTTCAAGTTTGATCTGTTATCAAAATGATAACAGATCAGATGTATTATTACTGGTTTTCATTTAATAACAATCATAACAAAGAATGAGTTTTTATAGCTGCATAATGCAATGACTGATAAGCTGTCACCATTTGTAACCAGATAACCTAGCCTATGACAATCTTCCTCTCTCTTTTTGTTTGAAACTACCGTATGGTATTACTTCAGAATATGAATGAGGATATGTACGAGGTGAGAGAGACTGATTTTTTACTCTCTCACGCGAATCACTTTTCTTGAGCCTTTCAAGGACACTTTTGTAAAACACTTGGTTGAAAGTTTGTCCTGGAGGAACAAATTCTTTATGCACGATACCCCTACTATCAAAAAAAAAAAAAAATCAGCATGGTTTTGATCTTTGATTTGCTCATTCGACATATTTTGGTCGAGATGACTACGGAGTGTGCCACTCTTCACTTTGCCACTTTGTTTCAGGATCATACTCAAATACCCAGGATTCATCACCTGTGATCACACGATGGAAGAATTCTTGATCATTGTCATCCTCTCAAGTCCAACGCACACGTTTCTTCAATTGTCCTTCTGTTCTGTTGTGAGGTTTTTGGCACCAATTTCACATGTCCAAATCTTCTGTCAAAATTTGATGTACGATGAAAATGTTTAAATTTAACTGTTCATGCATCATCCTTATTGTTAAACGGTGGTCTGATCTCACAAGAACGCTCAATTGTTTTTGTCAGATCTTAAAGTTGAAGGTCTCCCTGAGCGAGGTTGATCTTCAATGTGTTCTCGGCCTTCCAAAAATGGTTTGTGCCAGTGGAAAACTTGTTCTCTTGATAAGCAATGTTCCCCGTACACCTGTTTCAACTTTTCAAAGGTCACACTTGCAGATTCCCCAAATTTAACACAAAACTTGATTGCACTTGCTCTAAATTCCGATGCTCCATTTTTGTAACACACAACTTCACTGATGGCACTGTCGAAAATAATGTGTTGACTGAACGGAGTTGAACATGTGGAAGGGATGAACAAACCAGTCTAGCACAGACCGATAGATACAGCATTGCCAGATCACTTTCAGTGTTACCAATCTCATTACTTTTCTCATACACCTCGTATGTGAGTGAAGTGTAGTCTTGCTTAATCTCAGGTCGACCACTCCTAAGAAGTGTGGTTAATTGAAACCCAACAATCAAAGAACACCGGTATCCACGATCTAGCATTCTGTATAGAAATATCTACCTTTACTACAACTTGAACCTTAGAACTCTAGACTTCAAAATCAGCTGATTTTCAATGTCACGTTTACTACTAGACCAACCCAACAATCCTCCTGCTTTCACAAAACATACCAAATTTTTTCTGATTCTAGTTTGCATGCATTAATATACGCACTCTCATCAAAACTTATTTAATATGCTGAAAATAAGTACTACAATAAAAGGAATTTCCCCCAAAAAAAAAAAGAAATTTTAGGCAACTTTGTTCGTGTACAATTATTTTTCACCTATGTATTTATTTTAATAAAAATAATTATTTTTCCACCAATGGAAAAAATACTTTGAATGGAAATAGTTGTTAAAATTTTTTCTATTATTTTTATGACACAACTTACCACTTTCACTTATGAAAATCTACCAAGATAAGTCTTGAGGGATTAACAGAGAAGATTTTACATACTAAAATGTAAATTTTATAATTTTTTTTTTAAGTTTTACCACCATTCAGGTCTAGAGTATGTTACATGCTCAAGGAAAGGAATCATCAATAAATTTAAGTAATTAATAAATAAATAGAAGGAAAATTTGTGACACACGTTTAGAAATGCTGGCAAAGCATAGTGTGCCTTTAAGTTATTAACTAATTACTTCATAATTAGACAAAAAAAATAATCTCAAAGCTAAAAATGTAAAGTACATATAGATCAAAATTAATTGCATCATCTTGATTCTAATTTTTTTTAAGCTGAAGGTTTTAAAAGATCACTAAAAAAACATGAATTTAAAACACTTCAGAACTATTCCAGACAATCAATCCTACTTAAAGTCACCCGTAAAGCTCAAAAAAAATCAATCAAACAAGATGAAGTATCAAAACTATATTACATTCATAAATTATATACAAGTATGTATAAACGAAGCGATAGATATAATGAAGATTTCAAACAAAAGCATCTAATTAAAAAAATAAAAACTGTTTGTTTTGTTAGCAGATAAGAATCAAACTATTTACAGAGTGCAAACCCAAAAAAAAAACTGAAAAGATAAACACTTAGTATATACAATATTGTGTCTGGCTTCTATCATTAGATTTTACATTAAAAATTTATTTATTAACAAGAAAAAGTAATCATTACAGATTTAATATCGCAATAACTTTTACATGAAGCCCATATATGAATACATTTTCAAATCTTCATTGAAATGATTTAATTACATATAATAATGATGATATTTAATGTACAAATAAATTTTAATAGAAAAATAACAATATCAACTGTGAAAAATATTCAAACCGCATATTTATAATGAATAATCACACAATTTCAAAGATTCAGCAAAACAATTTCGTTTTTAAAAAAACAATTTTAAAAGTTCACATAAATTAACTATAGAACCAATAGATTAAACAAAATAAAATAAAATATTTAAAAATTTTATTTTATTTAAAATAAAATATTTTGAATATCCCAGCCTGATAAAGTAAAAATGAAGACAAAATTTTCAATAGTTATAATACAACTGACGGTTAAGTTAATAATGTTGCAGCCAGTTGAATAATAGGCTAATGTAAAGTATATTGATTAAATCATATCTAGACCTTCTAAATTTCTAAGCAGTGGCCTACAACTACAGCAATAAATTAATTCCTTATCAGGAGACTACTATAATGTATAATGTGAAGCAACGTCTAGTTGTTACATGATTTTTAAGTAAAAAAAAAAAAAAAAAAAAACACACACACACACATACACAAATGAAATAATCAATTTATTGACAGTATGTGATATCTATAATTTAATGTAAATACATTATTGACCTAATTTAATGCATCAAGAAAAAATCTGACTTAGACAGCATACAACTTTCTCTTAACAATAATTATATATAAAAATGATACATTAAAATAATCCAGTATAATTTCCTCCCGATAAACAGTTTTCAATAATATTACCCATCCTACAAATAAAAAATTCCATAATCAAAATTTTAATGGAAATAAAATCCAAAATTAATAATTTAATGTAATGTTACTGTTAATGTAATGTTAATAATGAAAACGTAATGTTACATTTTCCTTATTATCATTTTTAAGGTGAACAATCCAAGCAACTGTTTTTAACTGAGAAACCGAACCACAATTTGAATGCCAAACTGATTTAAACTGTGAAAGATCGTTTACAAAAAACTTTAAATGACATTTAGAAAAGTAAAACAGTATTTAAACCTTGTTAACCTTACATCAACCGTTTCTTCCTTAAAGGTTGCAAGGCTAGCAAGATGCTACAGCATAAATGTTTACTTACGCTAACTAGTAATGGTTTCAATATTTTTTTAAGTATTTACTCGTGAACAGAATACATGTTTATCTTTTTCTGAAACAAAAGTTTAAAAAAAGGTTTTCTACGTTTATTAAACTGGATTAAGCCTACTATGAGAGGTATTATTCCTTAGACTTAAAACCTTAACTTGTTCCTTAACTTGTCTGGTTACCTAACCTGACAAACTCAGACTTAGACTTATAACTTTTTTAAGGTTACCTAACATAATATATCTATACAAACACAATATACATATACATAAAAGTATCAAAACTAGGCTGTTGTCAGAATTAAGAGGAGACTGCTGCTTTTACGAGGATCGTCCACAAAGTAACCTCAGTTTTGAAATAAAAATTAAACCAGTTGAGATACAAAAATTTTATTATATACATCTTA
>JAAAKQ030274633.1:2464-26050 GCA_010016005.3 Zanna intricata | reverse complement strand
ATATGCATTCATTAACATTAATGCATATTCATATCCCAAAGCATTCATTCATGAAACATACATCCAATATGGATGTAACATTCATGAATGTTACATCCATATTTATATGGATATAACATTCATATCCTATAGCCTTCAAACAATAAAATTTTATGATTTTTTTTTTCCAACAAATTTCCTCTTCAAAATGTTGATCAGTCATCCACATTATTTTTATTGCAATACTTCATGAGTAGAGCATCTCGGTTTTACTGGTTTTCTGATAACTAACAAAGAATGTTTCTCAACCCCTGCCATATTAGGCAAAAACAGCGATTTGTTCTTTTGAAAATTTTCTGCCTATACACTTTTCTTCTTCAAATCTTAATGCTATTCAGGAAGCACTTTAAAAAAAAATATCCTGCTGCATCAGCACTGAATATGTACTTTCTTATAACAATAATCTATTCTTGGCCACACAGTTTATAATTAATCATTTGTAGTATTCAAATCAACTTCTTTCACATCCCCACCAATTTTAGTGAAAAAATATTGTGTTATAGCTTAGATTTTTCTATCGAATCTCAGAAGCATTAAAATTATTGTCACTTAATTTTTGTGCAAAGAGTTTAGCTTGGGTTCATAACTGTGTGTTTATTAAAAAATGTACACTTCATTTTTATTGAAATCACTGTAAAACAGCTTGATCAGTTTTGTTCAAAGTCCAGTTTTTGAAGGTTTTTAACATTATTACCTTCACTGTAAACAAACTGAATTTTGTCTTTTTTTCCCATATTGTACCTACTGATGAGCTCGCCAAGTTTAATCATTCTGATTTGCTAATTCAAGAATGATTTGAAATAGCATAGGTATTTCTATTTTTCTTGTAAGCTCAGATGACATGGTTGAAATAATAATCATCAGTTTAAACTATGAAAAAAACTGTTAAGCTGTAAAAAGTTATACTAATTAACAAAAAAAAAAAAAGTCTGCAACAAAAAATACCCAACAGAAATCTAAATGCATGCTCAACACGCTAAATAAATGAACAACCAGCCAGGCCTCACCACCTAACTTCCGTCATGATTGATTGTTTTCTCTGGAAAAATATGATGTATAATGATCACCCATTCTCCACTGTAAAGTATGGAGAATTTAGCTCTGTGTACTGCATTCAGTAGTAAAGCAGGCCTACTACCTGCCATGGTTCAGCAGTCACCCCCCTCTCTCTCTCTTCACAAGATAAAATTCAACCCTTTCCTTAAACTATAGCTGTAAAATTTTACAAATTCTTTATTTTCACACAAAAAAAAATCAGGCGGCTTGACACAACAGGCAGTCACATTAGAGTCGCCATAGAGAGACTACTGGGATTTCATCAGACATAAAAAAAAGAGACAAAAATACTGTACTTCAGTACAGTAATGTTAAAGGACTAACAGATATTGCCATTACAGTGAGGATTCTATTATAAAGTGAGCTGAAACAGGGAGATTTGACTATATGAACATTTAGCAAAACAAAACATTTGAGAATGAGAACAGAACATTTTATAAGAAAAAATATATAAGAAATCTACATTTTTAACAAGAAAAAAAAAAGGAAATGATGAAGACTGGTACTAAGCAAACTAAGTCTCTGTAATGCTATATATTTTATTACCTTGTAATTGCCCTAAACCTTTCTTTAAAAATACTTTATCACAATGATGTTATGCAATATATCATTATACTAAAACAATCTAATACTAAGAAATGATGACACACAAAATTATTCAAATAATCTATGTAAACAACATAATTTTACTTTTGCTCTTAAGTTATTAGGAAAAAGCTTACAACTGATTACCAGAATAACTTCCTCTGCAAAAAAAAAAATTAGCCCAAAAATGTATATTCCTCTTGTAACTAGCCCATTTGTTGAAAAAATAAATACTTATGAGTCAGTTGTGAACTTCTCCTTCCTTTTCACTTTTTTTCAAGAGGAAGATCTTAATTCTAAAGTATATAATTTTATTAATGTATTTTCAAATCCTATTTTTCATTCAATGGATTAATTCTGAAAATTCTTATTTATGGTCAGAAAAATTTGTTTCTGGTGGACCTGTTGTAATTTTTACCAAGACAGATTAAGTGAAAAAGTACAATGTACATTATATTGCCTATATAGATGATTTGAAAGGTTTTTTTCATTTTTTGTAGTTACATTGATTTTGATGAAGGTTACATTGAAGGGCATAATGATATTATAGCCAAAGATCATTCTTATTCAAACTATTTTCACATAAAAACTGAAATAAAATTCACTGGAAGACAAAGTGTAAAGCAATAAATATTTCCCAATTACAGTGAAAGTCACTTAGTTTATGCTCAGAAAAAGCCACATAATATAAGTTACATCCTTTTCTTAATTTTTGTCCGACTCAGGTTTTTCACCTTTTTTAGTTGTTTTTTTTATAGACAATAACTTTTTATAAAATTAAATTAATGTTCCAAAAAACAAAAAACCAACTGAAAAAATGTACTAATCTAAAAATAATAGTTTTTAATCTCTTTAAATTTAACTTTTTAATTTGCATTGAACATAATTACTTATGTATTAAAATCAGTACAGACTTCTAAATTATGAGAGATTAATTTAAAATCAATTTTTTTATAAAGAATAACAAATGTTATTCATTCGTGAAGAGCATAATGGTAAATGAAAAGCTAAGATCAAATGATTTTTACAATAACTTCTTTAAAACCAATCTCAAGAGTTACAGAACCTGATGATTCAAACCCATTACTGCAAATGTTACTCTGTAATTTAAAACAAAATGATTTGTATTTTTATATTTCTTAAATATGATCACAATATTAACCCAAATTCCACAGTAAAAAAAATTTCATGAAGTTTATTTTGCTGTTATTTAAGCACAATGATAAAAGTTATGTAATTTAACTACCTATATTTTGTAGATAAATGTCTAGTTTCTTTACAAAAAAATTTTTCTCTGTGATAAAAGGCATTGTAGAAACTTAATTATTTAAACTTTAATAAAAATTATAACTATTACTGAAATTTAGTTACTAGTGTAATGTGGCTACTGCTTATAAAAAAAAAAAATCTTTATGGACCCCACATTACTTTACATTTACATAGACTTACCTATTAGTTTTTAAGAAGTAACCTTTTTTAGAAGACTTAAAAATTATTTGATTTACTAATGCTTCACAGGTAGCCACAGAATAAAACAGATAGAACTTTGTATAACTAAACTGTTAATTAAAGCACTATGCCAAAACTAACCTAATCCAAAATTCCCCTACAAATCAATATTTGGATGAATTAACATAAGACTTAATTTTAAGAAAACGAGAACACTAGAACTACTATACAATAAAAAATCTAAAGATAGTACATTACAAACCTAATACTTGTTTGTCCACCAAGATCCCAAACTTGAAATTTAAGATTTTTATAAGTGACTTGTTCAACATTAAACCCAATAGTTGGTATTGTTGTTACAACTTCTCCAACTTGTAATCTATATAAAATTGTAGTCTTTCCGGCACCATCAAGACCTAATATCAAAATTCGCATCTCCCGGCTGCCCAACAGGTTTTTAAAATAACTTAACAATCCACCTGTAAAATAAAATTAATATAATAAACATTAAAAGTTATAATTTATTTAAGTATTTTTATTAGTCATAATAGAATAACACAACACAAATACTGTTTAACCAAAAATAATGATAATTTTAAACACGTTATATATTAAAATGTAATATATAATATTTTATAATCATGTTTTCATAATCCATTAAATGTTCAACATTGAAATACATAACATTTCTCAAAGGTAAAAATCATATAATCAATCATTAAATTTAAATGAAAAACAACCTATGCCAGGCAATTTTTGGATCAGGAGAACCTCTTTACTGAATAGAAACTTTGGCTATTAAGCATACTTTTATAGCCAACTGATCAGAAACAACGAGACTTGAAGTGTTAGTCCACAGCTGCCCCTCTATTAAATACCAAAGATGCATTAATAAAGTCCCCTGTAATATTTATCACAAAGAATCTAGCACTCAAACTTGCACCCAAGAACTGTTAACAGGAAAAAAGATGAATCAAAGATAAGGAAATGGGGCGGGTGGTGAAAGACAACAAGCTACATGCCACGGTATAAAGGAGTAGTTCACAAATTTTTCCAGTACCCTAAAATATGTCATTCTAGGCTTACTGCAGAAGTGAAAATAAATTTATTTCAAGTTGCCAAGTTCATCAAGATAAATAGAATTCGGCATATCTGAATTCCAACCCATCTGAAATACAAGTGATGTTCAGTCCTCCCTATACGTGATATTCAGCTTTTGTTCATCGATGAAAATGACTTTTTTAATAAGCATCAAAAGCTTAGAAAATAGAAAATACAATGACAAATAAATTAATTCAAACACAGTAATTTTAAAATGAAAAAATTCTGAGTAGTTGAACTTGCTCAAATTTAATAGTTTATGTGTCCTCCTTTGTTTTTGATTTCATCTCAAAGCCAAACCTGTATCAGTGAACTAATAAGGTCAGCTTTTGTGCTAAAATTCATTTTCCCTAGTCTTCCTTTTAGTATGGCCCATAAATTTTCTATCCGATTCAGGTCAGGGGAGTTCCCTGGAAACAAGAGCTCTCAAATTTTGTGGTTTTTGAAGAACTCTTTTGTTTTCTCTGATGTGGTGCAAGGTCCTGTTAGAAAATAAGTTCTGCATAAGTAAGACTATTTTTCTTGACATATGTTAATGTATTGGTCCGATTTCATCATCCCATCTCGTAAGTGCTTCTGGCCCTTCATATGTAAAACATCTCCAAAACATCTTTTTGGCTGAGTGTTTGGGGGAGTGTGTTGCAGTAGTAGTCTTCCCAACTGCTGACTTACGAACGCAGTCTACTCTCTCTCCTTGGACAGAGAAACAAGTCATGTCTGAAAAGATAATTTTTTCCATATCTCAATAATAGTCCATTCTTTATGTTCCTTTGCCCAATGAAGTCTTTTTGTTTCATAACCTGTATCAGTAATTGCTTCTTTTTATGTTTCCGAGAAATTCTTCCCATTGCCAACAATCTTCTACAAACTGTCATATCAGAAACATTAGTCCCACTAGCACTCAAGTCCCTATGTTGTAGTACAATGGTTTTTATCAAAATTATTATAACTCCCCATATATATTGATGTCCACAAAATAAATATATAAATAATTAAAATGATACACATTGTTAAATTTTTATGTTAATAATATTTAACAATAATATTTTATAAATAATGCTCATATTAAAATAGTTCAGTCTTTGTTCTGTAAAATCATGTTCTTTCGAATTTGGCAGAAAATTATACCTTCTAAAATCAGTAAGGTTGTATCTTTGTTTGTATTAGTATTTTTCACAGAAGAATGAATTTTTGGTTGGCAATGGACTGACAAACTTTAGTCTTATAATTAATGTAATTATTTATTTTGTTTGGAGTTAATTGTATTTATAAATAGAGTAGAAATTATTAATAGAAGCAAATAGACTTTTTTAGTGTTTTCTAGAAGTACAACAGACAGTATATAAGCAAGATGAGGGTATTGTTCATGACTCATTATGTATCGTAGTTAGTTCTGATCGGTGACACTGCTGTTGTAACTGTGTGAAAGTTTAAATTGTTTTGTATAGATTTTGTTAAGCATTTGTTTGTTTGGTTAAATAAATAATTGTGAGGAAGTCTGATATCGTGTAGGTTATTTACAAATCATTCTCTCACTGCACCTATTAAGGTCAAAATCTGACAAAATGTATTAATTTTGCTTTTGCTTATTAATAAGCATCGATCCTGTGTAGGCATGGTTTTCTGTCCAAATTTTCCTTTTCTTTTTAGAGAGATAGAACCTGTTCTCTAAACCTTTTCACGATTTCATTTACAGTACCTAACCCCATACTACACTCACTAGCAAAACATCTTCGTGTCATGTGTGCGTGTGTGTTGGGACACAACAAGCAGTCTCCCACAAAATGAAAATTCCCTACAAAAGAACAAAAATTCCTTTGGTTTGGATTAATTTGTTTGCTCAAGTAGTACAAAACAAATGAATGTAGACCTTTTCAAAGGAAGTGATACATCATAAAATTCATGTGTATATGCTACATAATGCATCCTCTATAGAATGGGTCAGATCAAATTCAAATTGAAATGACACTTTCTGACAAAAAAAAAATAGTCAAGTTTTACTGGGAAGAAAAAAAGGAAACAATCAATAAATAAAATAGTTTTATAGAAAATATCAGACTTAAAAATCATTTAGTGTTTCACATATATACTTTAAAGCAACAGCAATAATAGTTAATACTACAATAAAAAAAAAAAGAAAAGTTATTCCTGGAAACTTCAGACCTCATATTCACAATGCTGAATACAAAAAACTTATGTGTATTTAACCTCTCAAAAATGGAATTCAGTACAGCCTTCACATTTCATCATGTGTATAGTCAGACTACCATAATTCAAAAACATAGATTTGGAATTATAACTGAATTTCATTCCACCAAAAGGATAAAAACACTATCACTATCTCTCACAGAACTCAATCTAGCAAAACAAAACACACAACTTCAAAGGAAATAATTCTTTCATAAATACTTTTATTTTTTTATAAATATTTTGAATTCACCTGTGTTAACCAAGAATGAAGTATTAAAAACAAATTAGAATTAGAAATGAATAGCTGAATAATTAGAAAGTGGTTAACACTCCACATTTCAGCATTCTTGATATTTGAGTGAAATTACACCATTAGAAATGTATGGAAAAACTAAAAAGAAACCATTTGAATAAGACTCCAAAATTCAAGTTTTAGAAAAAAGTTTTTAAACTTTTTTTAGCGGCAAGTCGTATCTTTTAATTACAATTTTATTTTACATTTACAATCATTCTAAATATAAATTTTTTTTTGGTTAGTAAAGAATACAAACCACTAATTGAATAACTATACTTGGATTATTTCTTCTTTCTCAATG
Source organism: Zanna intricata (assembly GCA_010016005.3). NCBI lineage: Eukaryota > Metazoa > Arthropoda > Insecta > Hemiptera > Fulgoridae > Zanna > Zanna intricata. Next base: position 19,034 of record JAAAKQ030274633.1, on the reverse strand, counting down.
CTTCTGATAAGTTTGCGACTCGGTATCTTTTCTAAAAAAAAAGGAAACATTAGTTTCATTGAATATTTCAGTGCCACATTTCATTTTAGAATTGAAATAACTCACTCCCAGAGCTAAATTTTGTCAAACAATAATACTGCAAATCAATATTGCTGACTGCTTTATAATGGCAATTAAAAAAAGATTTTTTTTTTTAGATTTTTCCACAACCATATCATTTGATCGGTTTGATTCTTGCATTTTTTTTTAAATTTTTCAATCCTTGGAGTTCTGTGCTAATTTTAATATAACCTTAACATAATTAATACAAGTAACCTTAGCTATCTCTTTTATATACTCCATTCTTGGTCTTCCTTTATAGTTTTATTCTTTACACCTACCACACTAACAAAATTAACTAAACCTGGGAGTTATAATATATGGAATACCAACTTAATTTGTCTCTGCAATTCATTCAATAAAACCAAAGAAAATACCAACCTAATAATAAAGAAACATTCTTATTAGATTTAGGCAAAAGTAAATAACATAACAAAAGAGCAAATAATGAACAATAAGAATACTGTATGAACAAAAGCTAGAAACTAATGTCACCAATGGCAGTATACACAATATACCAAACTATCAAATACACACCTGTAAACAATAAACTGACTGTTGAATAAAAAATTTAATCTAAAACAAAATTACACAGCAGTGATGCTGAAAAAAACACCAACCAAATTTTGAACATACTAAAATATGGTGCACTCAGAATATGGTTATCTGTGATAAGTTAATTAATTTTTTTGACAATTACAATAGTCAAACAAAGTACAAAATTCAAATTTAAAAGACATTCTAGTTTATATTACTGAAATAGAAAAATGATAAAAATTAATATAACTAGTACCAAATCACAACTGTTATATTTATATTATAAAGGTAGTAGAATTCACAACACTCATGAAAATGTATGCATATACACTGAAAATGAATAGTAAGACAAAACACAAATTTTGCTAACAGTTGGACTGACAAATCATAAATGGAAATAGAGGTCAAATTTTTATGCTTTAATGATATTTATTTATATACAATTACACAAACAAATCAGAGAACATGTACATTAAAATAAATATATATAAATAATTTACGTATTTTCCAAGATAACACCACCACAATGTTTCCCCCCATATAACTGTTTTATTGTTCTGTTTTACTTTATTAACACAAAACTGAACAATTAAAACAAAGACGTGTTAAGAGTTAAAATGACAAATTACATTTACACAACCATCTTTATACTTCTATTAAAAGATAATCTGGATTAAGTAGAATCTGATATTTTAAACTGCACCATAATTTTGATTACCATATAAGTATGGGAAAATAATCAAAGATAATCCAATTTTTATAATATAATAAGTAATTATTGTTAACAGAATCAATAAAGAAACATTTTTTAATAAACTACATTACAAAGAGAAAATATTAATTTAATGTTCCACCAAAGTGAAATGTGAACGAGGTATAGCTAGAAAATAACAGAATTTTTGCTGTAACATTTTTTCCCTTAACAACTTTCACATTATCCCCTTCAATATATTCCCCTCCATGCTCCATTCGAATTTTGTTCATTCAACAATGTTTCAGGTGATTTTCTGAAATCATGATCATGGTCTCCGATGCTTTTTCTTTCACAGTTTCAACTATCTCAAACCTAGTTCCTTTCAATGCTTCCTTCGCTTTCAGGAACATAAAAAAGTCACATGGGGCTAGTTCTGGTAAGTAGGGTGGATGTACACCGATTCCACGCTTAGTGAAAATAACTCAAGTGCAGTGTGGGCAGAAACATTGTTCTGATGAAGAATCCATGATTTGTTCATCCATAACTCAAGTCGATTTCTTCTTACTCACTCACGGAGAGTAGTTAGAACCTCAAGATAATATTCCTTATCACTGCTTGACCTTTAGACTTTCAGGATAGAAGATATTGCCTATTTTTTCAATGATTTCGTCTGTTTTTAAAGTGGAAGGATGTCCTGGACGTGGATCATCTTTAATTTGCTTCTCGTCCTCCTTTGAACCGTTTATGCCACTTAAAACCCCGTGTGCATGACATAAACTTATCACCGTACACTTGTTGTAAGAGAGAATAGGTCTATGCTGCGGACTTTCAGAGTTTCACTAAAAATTTCATGTTAACACATTGCTCCATTAAAACGCCTACCATTTTTCCAAGTAACAGGTACACAATCCGATACAAGCAAAGGCTATGGCCCAACTGAGGAGGCTGCAGTCATCACACCAGCTGGAATGTAAAGGGGGATGTCAGCTAACTCGACAATGTGGTGTTTGACCTTGACGCTCACACTGTTTGCCTTATAAAAAATCAGTTCTGTGTATATATTCAGGTAACTAATTGCCCTCAATTCAAAATATGTTTCAAATTTTTAACTATCACTTGTATGTTATGTCAAATAGATTTTAATAAACTGTTAACATGGGTAAATTTGTTCAAAATGAAAAAAAAGACAAGTTTTACAGATATGAATTTAGAAATATCAATACATGCAAGGGCCCTTCAAAAGGCACATGGAGTAGCCTCCAGCAATGTATAACCTTGTTATATATCACCCATTCTGCTAACTGCTGATAAATAGCAGTCAACAAAACATGGAACACATCATGACTGCTATCACCAATGTGTGCCACATCAATTCATAGTGCTCATGTGAAAAGAATTTGCAAGAGCAACAATTAACAATTAAGTTGTGTTTTTGACAATAAGCTTACAAACAACATAATGGTAACCGAGATCTATGCCAGAAATTCACAAAGGATATATAATGAGGGGATAAAGAACAAAATACAACTAAGTAACCATCTTTATTTTTTAAAATTTTTGAAATTCCAAATTAATTTTCACAAATTTAAGAAGCTTTGCAGGGTACAAAGTATTTCTAAACGACAATAAAGCCCTTCATAATTTATTTACATCACCATAATAAGTTAATGGAAACTTACAATTGTTTGTTTTGTATTTGGATTTACAATTAAATGTATGTTGTTTTGTATAATCTATATTGTTTTTTTTTTTTTTTTTATTTAGTACAAATAAAAATTTCACTTCATTTTCAAATTTTATTAAGTTGAGATGTTTGTTTTTGTCCAATGAATAGAATTTAACCTCACTAAAAAGGAAACTGTTTAATTAGCTCCAAAACATCTTCTGCAAAAAACATTTCTATATAGTTTGAAAGCGAATCAATAATATATTTGACACTATAAATTTAGGAATTTGATTAAATAGTAGCAAGGAAAACATAGTAAAACTATTTTTCACCACATTTATTTACAGGTCTATAAATTCTTAAGTAGTGGTTAATATTGCAGTTTATGAACATTAAGAGACATTTAAAAAATTGATGACTTCAAGAAGAAAAATGTACATTCCCAACTATAAAGACTAAATAAATAGATTTTTATTCATAATTTATAGTGAAAAAAAAATTGATTTTTCACAACATTTAAAATCATGCTCTTACTTAAGTAAAAAAGTGGATCTTTGTAACTAATGACCATTACTGCACTGTCTATTGTGAGTGAAATTAATTGTATTACATTACAAACAATAATAGTTATTCAGATCCTCACGGTTATGAAAATTTGGAAATAATTTCATTAATTCCAAGAAATATAATTTCAGCATAAAATAAATAATCCATAAAATCCTTGTAACTTCCATACCAATAACTGACACACAATTACAGTTACTGTACTTTTTTTCCTTTGATGTGGGAGGGAATTCTATAATTTGTGTAACTAGCAAGCCTGACTTTGATTTAAACAAAATCTTTGTGAAAAAAGCAGAGACGCTAACACTGCACAATGAAGGTTGATGAAACTCAATGGAAAAAAGTAAGTACTCATATATACATAAGTTAAATACTTTTAATATCATTGTATTTATTGATGATTTTTATCAAATATTTATTTCACAGATTAGTTATCAACTTGATGTAAGCCACGCCTATAAATCTATACTAACTAATAAGAATAATCCTTTTGGAAAAAAGTACTAAACAACTTTATTATATTCACATAACATTTTGGTAAACAGAGGTCTGTTATTGGGTATTTTAATTATAAAAATTGAAGAAATTCTAATTATATAAAAAAAAATTCATTATTCAAGATTCTTATTCTACCTAGTATTTACATTTTACATTCACTTCTAAACATTTATAAGATCAAACATCTATTTTATCTCGTAAGATCATACTTATACGTATCAGACCACACTTTCAGCTAGTTTAAAAAAAAAATAGAACGAATTTACAAAACAGTAAATTAGTATTGAATCTATGGCTTTAACAATTTTACAATAATTCCCATATGACCACAGAATATAAAAAAGCAGAAGATTAAATAGGGACTACTGTTTTGTACATTTAAATTTTTTTTGAATTATAATGTAACTTAATAAACTTTTGCTTTTTGTTTGAATAATTCACTCTGTCTGATATCACTAGCTGATTTTTGTTATGAAGTTTGTGTTACTAAATGTATTATAGAAGTTTATATTTTGAGTTACTACATGCAATTTAAATATTTTTAAAATATTAAAAAAACCTATGTTTCTCTAAATAATACAAAATGAGAATATAACCTTTTAAATGTAATATACATATTTTACTGAAATTAATCTTCGTAAGATTCATATTATTCCTCTGTACTGTTAAATTATTAAATTTTCAGTAACTATACATAATAATAGAATCCGTTTTTTTCTTAATTTTTTAGTAGCACTTTTTATAATGCTATATCAATTACATTTTGCCAGCTCAATGTTTTTTTTTTGTCATAGTAGTATAATTTTCTAATATTTATTATGACTTAGTGATGTTAGTTACTTATCTTAGATAGTTTTTAACGTAATATATAAGAGAGCTCAGGTAACATAATAAAAATAAAGACTAATAAATATTACAATCATTTTGTTAAAATTTTATAAAAATACAATTAGATTAATTAATAGGCTATTTGTTGAATCAATACAACACTACATACAAAAATTATTTTCTAATTAACCCACACATGTTTTCCAATTATTTACTACCTTTAATCCAGGAAATTAAATAACTAGATAACATTTACTCACAGAATTATATTTGATTAATTTAAATTAAGTTAATATTCATTTTAATCAACTTACATTGAAATAAATATCAAATTACAACCAGAATGTTAAGTTGATTTATCAATAGGGCACGTAAATTACAAAAAAAATAATGAAGTAACAATAGTTTACTTTTCATATCATACATTACAAATAAAAATAAAAAATTGACATATATTAGGCACATGATACAATTAACTGTTTCAGAAATAAGCAGTGGCAAAATGCAGAACAAAAACTAATCAGTATCAGTAAATTAAAACTTCAAATTAAGTGGGTAAATATTATGTACATCATTCAATAAAATCTTAATTCAAAAATAAATACTGGAAAAATACAAAATAAAACTAACCTTAGTATCAAGTAAAATCTCTCCAATTAAATTAAAACTGAAAATAAAATGATTTATTTTTGTAGAAACATAAAATAAGCTAAACTCATGAATTTAAATTATAACAATGTAAATTATAAAACAACATAAAGTTATATCTCTGAACTATTTCCTCATACTGTCAAAATAATAAATCAAATCAGGTAACCAAGAAATTTTATAATGGTTACTGATCGAAAAAAAATCGGCATAAAGCTTAAAAACGAAAAATTGCATAAAACTTAAAATTAAAACACTTTCCGTAAAAATATACTATGTATAAAAAGAACTTCATAAAATAATCAGAATTCGTGGAAAAACAACTATAAACAATTCTAACCATGACCTCCCGGTACCAAAAATATGTTAAGTAAAAATTCACAACAATTAAAGAATCTTAAAAGATGATAGTAAAATATTACTGCTTACCCATTGTAATATGGAATGTTACAGTAGTAAAACCATGAATTAATGAAAAAATAGTAGTCCGTCACTCTCAATCAGATTCTTTAGTAGTAGATAACAGCCAAATCACAAATCACTGACTCGTGTTCCAAGCAATAGATGGCATGATCAACAACCACAGTTATTTGAATTACGTGTTCTATTCTCTCTATCTCTGAAAATTAAGGACCTCCTTAGTTAAAAGTACTTAAAAAATAAGTAAAGATATCTTGAGATTAATAGTAAATTATGTTTATTATTAATTTAGAAATTTATTATTTATTTGTTAATATTTTATTAATTAATTTTATACACTAGTTTGATGTAAAAATAAAAGTAACTAAATCCAACAGATGTTTACGTTAAGAGCGGGAAAAGTGAATGGTTGATGTATGCTGAGTTTCGCAATATAAGTTTATTTTATTAGTATTATTACGTTATTAATATTAATTATTTAGTTTCTAATTATACATAGTGGACCAGAAACAGTTAGACGATGTAAAAGTTACGCCAAGTTATCTGTGTAGGTGATGGGGGGGGAACAAATTTAGCTGAATAAAGCAGTTGAAAGGCTTCAGTCGTGATGTAGCGTTGGTCAGAATAACATTGGGTTTTTGCAGTGGAAGTGTTCTGCAAATACAATTTTTCTGCTATTGTAACACAACTTGTTTTTCAAAATTTTAAAAGGAATAGATTCCCACACGACAAACAACACTGAATTGGGTCAGACAGCTTAGGTCTAATACAACCATTGTCAACAAGAAGCTCCCAGGTTGCTATCAACTGTGCAAACCCCAGAAAATGTAACGAGAGTGGCAAAAGCGTTTTAGAGTTCTGTTTTTCGCCATTCAACTTCCTTACACTTAACCTGTAGAACCATTGTAAGCATCTTACAAGAGAATTTAATGTTCCTTTCCTATAAAATACAAGTAGTGCAACAATTCCACCCATGTGATTTTAGTCATCAAAATGTGGTAATTGATGAACTAATCGAAGAAACACCGCAATTGCTGGATATGGATTGACAAGACTCAAGAAGTTTTGAAACAAATTGCTGTGTTAATTCAATGATTAATTACACCCAGTACCATGCACAGACATAAACAATACAAGACAGCAGTAATGTGAAAGTACATATTTCCATCATACTGGCATCATTTTAATTTATTATAAATTATGATTAATATTATAACAATAAAATTATGAATTAATGCAATAAATAATAATTTGTAACAAATTATTAGAGTCCATCATTGTAGCAGAAGTCTAATGCAAAAGACCAAAGTATTTTTTTCATTACATTAAAATTACAATTTTGAAACCTTCAAAAATCATAATTTTAAAAGTTGTCTAGTTGTAGATTATAATAATGTGCTAACTATAATATTATTTACAATTACTAATAACTTTTTCTTGAAACAGACTTTGTAATGAAGAAGTGTTTATACAGCAGAGTTATATGCAATTCAGGATGCTCTTTGTTTTTTCCTTTTTTGTATAAAATCTTTGTTTTTTATCACATTACAGTGAGGAGAGAGTGCTTATCTGCTCCGAGTCATTAAATGTAATCACTCCTGTAAAGAATGGGTTCATACATGATGCGCTTGTTCGACATATTAATAGGAATTAGAAATCTCAAAGATAATGATAAACAATGGATCTTGATATGGATACCTAGTCATCTGATATTCCTGGTAATGAAGCAGCTGGTAAATTAGCCAAACAAATGGCAAACAGCAAAAAAGTTGACGTTATTTTAGTTTGACTAAATGATCTTAAAAACTAAGGGACACAGGTCATAAGAAAAGGAATTGATAAGAAGGTAGGATGCTAACTACGAAGCTTAATTCCATATCCCACTAAAAGAAGAAATGCTCAAACCTTTCAAGAACAAGTAACTGTTACAGGACTTCGAATAGTTCATACTATACTTAAAAATTTGGCATTCAACTTATAATGAAAAAAAGACAAAACATATAATGAAAAAAGAGGAAAAAAAAATGATCAAGATTCTTAGGATAAACAGTTTAAGTGACTACGATTCTTCAACAAAATTATGAGTATTTATTGATGCTATTGTCTGAATTTTGTGCTTTCTCTTGTTTTGTGTTGAGAATTTCCTTAAGGATATGTTTTTTAATAACTATGAGCTCTTTGTACCCACATTGATAGGTTTGACGATATTTCTATAGGAATGGATTGCATTTTTTATGTGACAAGGGCCCTATACACAATTATCATCTGGTGTTTTATTGTATTGCGACAAATCTGTTTTGCTACTGGCCTCCATCGCACCAGTGATAGCATCTCAACTTTTCATCCAGAGGTCCCAGGTTCAAATCTTGGTTAGGCATGGCATTTTCGCACATGCTACAAATCATTCATCTCATCCTCTGATGTAATACATAAAAGTGATTCCAGAGGTTAAAAAAAAGTCTGTTTTTCCAGATGATCTGCTTGACAAGACTAGCTTTTTGAATTAGTCACTTATTTTCATGAAGGTGGGAAAGTTTTAGATTGTGTCAAGGGCTAATGACCATAATAGTCAATCTCCACTGTATTCAAAGAAAAAGAATAATGACGATAACAACAGAATAATTTATTTTTCATAAAATGTATATTATTATTTTTTATGACCGCATAGGATCACTTTAGTCAGTCCATTATCCAAGTCCCTTCGATGGAACTGTTGGGCCTTGCTGTCCTCCCAGTATTTTTTCATATGTTCCGATCTTTGAGCCCTTTCTAGTATTAAAATGTTCATGTGTGAGTTTTTTTTTTTGTTAATATGAAGCAATTGTTTTTGTTCTTGATTTTCTTTTTTAATTTTTCTTATTTGTGGTGTCTTCTGGTGCAAAGCCAATTTTCTTTAGATCCTCTCCTATTTCTCTGATATATATGATGCTGTCTAGATGTTTTTTGAGTCAAGATTGTACAGTACTAGCTGTTTCAGAAGTCTTGAATCTTGCATCCTCATGATATATCCAAAGAATCCTAGTCTCCTCTTGTGCATGCTATCAGTGATGGGTTCTAACTCATTAAAATGACTTTGTCAGACATAATCATCACTGCCCATCTTTCTGGTACTTTTTATTGATGCAGATTCTTCTAATTCTTCTTTTAACTTTCTGGAGTCCCTCTCTGTTTTTGATTGCTCGTTCAGGTTCAAGAATGTTTCTGCTGCATAAGTGGCTCCTGATTTTATAACTGTTGTAGTGTCTTATTTTTGCGTTTATTGATAGGCACTTTTTATTGTAAGTGTACAAGGTTTTTCTGAGCTTTAGCTAATTTGTTTCTTCTTATCTGGAGGTTTTTTCATTTAGGTTATTTGTCATTATTTCTCCAAGGTGTTTAAATTGGATTACTATTTTGATTTTATTACTGTTTATGTTTACTTCTTTTAATAGTGTTGGTTTTTTGGGCTAATAAAAACTTCTTTTTGAAAGATATTTTGAGACCAACTTTTTTGCAATGTTTTAGCTTTGTCAATGTTATTTGTTAGCAGACCAAGTTGTCAGTGAAACTAAAACAGTTTGTATAAAATGTATACATAATACATACTGAAAATATTCACATTCAAAAGGATAACAATTAAGTTCAATTTTAAAGGTAGATAACAATACCAAAAAATTTGACCATGACAGTTGATAAAAAAAACATTTGAAATACAAATAAAACTTTCCGGTAACATGTGCATATTAAAAAACACAAAGTGAAGTTCATATTCGTGGAGGAGCGCAGCACTGTTGTTTTGTTTGACTAAGATGGAGGTATAACACAACAGAACAGTTTGGCTTAGTCCTACTGAGCAAAGTGACATGCTTGTCAATCCATTCTAAATAAAAAAATATTGTACATTTAAAATTGGTTACAGTATTTTATTTGTTTTTATAAATAGTAACATATCTAAAAATTACATAATGCTTAGTAATGCTTGTTTGTTGACTTTTACTACATAGTACCAAAAAAAACACCATTACACACAGATAAACATCAATCACAAAATATATGCCACACTTCACATATACTCATGCCATATTTTATTCAAATACAGTACAGACTGATTAGAATTTTAAACAGCAATTTATTTATTGACTAAAAACTGCAAGAAATTATTTTTAAATTATTACCTTAGCAGTTCTGGATATCAGACAGGGGACGTTATAAAACATTCATTCATAGTGTTCTGTCATTAGGGCAGTTCCTGCTCTGCACCTTGTTCTATCCATTGTTAACATCTTTGTTTCAGAATATTTTCTTTTTCTACAATTCCATCCATCATTTGAAATCCCTTCCTTTCCTTCCATTCACTAAGCCTTCTATCACACCCAGTAACACCTTCTTCTTACATATTGTTCCAGCCAGTTTCTTTTCCTATATTCAATTACGTTTAGCAACTTCCTGTTTTTTCCAATTCCCCTTACTACTTCATTTATTACATTATCTTGTCATCTGACATTTATCATTCTGTACCACAACCACATCTCAAAAGCCTCAATTTGTTTTCTGTCTGCCTTTCAGCTTGCTATCCACATTTCATCTTCATACATCACATTCCATCAAATCTCTTCCTTAATGATAAATTTAACTTTCCACACGGCAGTATTCCCTTCATATTTTTTTATATCTCTGTTTTAATTTCTACTGTGCAAATCAGGTCATCAGTTATAAAGCTCCCTAAGTATACAAATTTTTTCACTTGCTCTAAAACTTCATTTTCTTTCTTATCTCAATCCTCTCCTCTTTTGTTAAATTTCTCGTCAACTCCCTTCTTTTTCATTATTCAATCTTCTTGTACATTATTCCAATTTCTCCTTTCATTCATATTGTTGAACATTTCACTTGTAACTCACTGTTTTCATATCCTGTTCCCATTTTTAAAGCTTTTTGCTGTTTTCTTTAAACTCTTCTTAATTTTCATTCACTTATCATCTACATTACTTGGTTTATCTCCTATTCTCATTTCTTCAGGTATCACTTTTTCCATTTCCTCTACCCTTATCTTTCCAAATCATAATAATCCTGTCACTTGTCAGTCTCAATTTTTGTGAGCTAATGTTCACTTCTGCTACAACTACATGGTGATCTGAATTTACACTGCACCTGGATAAGCCTAAGAATTTTTTAAACAATTTCTAAAGTTTTATCATAATATAAACAATTTGATATTTTTCTCTGTTCATTCGTGTTACCCACGTATATCTTCCTCTTTTATGATTTTCAAACTGAGTGTTTCTCAGCACTAATTCCTTCTCCATGCAGAATCTAACCAGCATTATAAATCTCCCTAAGTACTGAAATTTCTTCATCTATTTAATTTCTAACTTCTAGACCATATTTTCCCTTTCTTCTCAACCATAGCATTCTAATCATCTAGTATCACTATATACACTCTTCTTGTCTTTCCAAATTAACTCTTCCATCCTTTTGTAACACTGTTTTACTTCCTCATCTGTATGCTGAGTGGTTGGCATGTACCCTTGAATTATTACAATGTCTTTATCTTCTTCCTCTATCCTCATCTGCCCTTTCATCAACATAATCAACCTTTAATACTCTTCCTACCAGTTTCTTATTTATCAGTATACCTATGCCATTGCATAGGTATACTGATAGTACGAGGTAGTAATGACTACCACCTCCTTTATGCCCCTCAAAAGTAAAACTGGAAATTCCCTCTCCATTTCCTTTCTCTCATACTGAGTATGTTTAAGTTATTTTTGACCATCTCATTCTTTGCATTCTCAACTTTTCCAATTTGTAGTAGGGTTAATGTAACTAGAAGTGTTGAAATTCCATATTCTGATTCTTCATGGTCTTTTATATTTCTTCTTGATATTTTTTTATCTTTCCTCTATAAATTTTCTTTGTCTATCCTTCCTCATATGCAAGAAAAGAGAAGAGGTACAATACAGTGTACCGCTTCTCAGAGATCCAATCGAGTGGGGCTTCATCTCTACACACTTTTACAATAAGGTAATTTTTGTTTATTTTATAACAGAGAAGAAAATTAATATGAATCTTTCATATTAGTATATTAACTACATTAAATTTGATACTTGTCTCATCTTTTTTATAAATATCATTCAAGTTCACATGGGAAGAGCTAAGGACACCCACCATAAATAGAAAGACAGATTTTATTTTTGTCATAACTGTAAGAACATTTCCTCAGAAAACTTTCTTTCCTTATGTACTTTGATCCACTGATTGATGTGGTGGACAATACTTGGAATTAATAATAATTTATCTTTATTTATCCCATGTTAAAATTTATGTATCAACAGAATTTAATACTAACAGACCTTAAAAATATCATTAATAAACACCATGAACAAGAATGGTCTAAAATTGATTAAGAAACATAATTATAACTCTGAATAACTATTCCCATATACATATATTATTATTCCCATATACATATATTCCCATATAAGTCTATTAGTTTAGTAAGATTTTATTAAAGCTAAGTGAATATCTTAGCTTACATACCCAACAGTTTCAAATTTTTACATAACATTTAATAACAATAATTTCAAATCTTTGGATATTCATTCATGGCTAAGATTGAGAAAATGTATAAATTCAATGTATATTAACTTTTCAAAAGCTTTAATTAAGGTGCGTCTATCCAGTAGTTATTAACAACAGATTCCTTTTTTTTTAATAGATGTCAGTTTTTTAAAACAATCATTAATTAATTTAGTCAGAATACAAGTTTTTGCTAAACCAATTTTTTTTCTAAAGTTTAGTAGCTTTATCCCAGTCAATTATTTATATTTTTTAGAGTATCAGTAATGGTTCATACATGACTTTTGGTATTGAAATCAAGAAAAAAATGTAGGTACTGTCAGTAAAAGTTATAAAATTAGAAAGTAAATTTTATTTTCATTCTTGGAATAAAATTGCTCAAAATGTCAATTTACAATTTCATCATTATATGTTATTTTATATTCTAATCGTTATTTTTTACTATCTTGGTGCAATCCAAATCTCTAAAAAATTGTTCATTGTAATTATTATTCATAAGTTTAGAAAGCAGCATCTATATTAAAACTCATAGATGCACGGCAGATCTATGAAGGGTGTCTGAAGTACTTACTATACAAACTGCTGTAGTGTTTTTAATATCTGAATATGGATCTTTAGTACACTATGGCAACCCCTCTGCTGCTCTTAAATTCATTCAGCGATTTCTCCTCACATCAGCAGGCAAAGTAGTGTATTCCAAAAGTTACATCAATTAATTTGCAATGACTTGTACTGTATCAAATTATGATGTCACTATTACAGAAATAAGATATGTTCTGGTAATTCTTTATTACAAATAAAATTATTATTTTATTCAATATGTATATGAAGTAATTTATTTATTTCTTCAAAGTATGTTAAACTAAGGTTTTGCCATAAATAAACAGCAACAATAACGTAATACAAAAGCATATGAAATGAGTTGTTTATTTATTATAGGCTATATTATTACGCCTACAAAACAAAAATATTAAATTGTACAAAAAAATACATAAATAAAGTGATAAGTAAACATGGGTAAAAGTAATATAATTAATCATTAAAAAATTATGAATATTACAGAGATATAAAGTACTATAATAAAAGTAAAATTAATTTAATTAAACATTAATTCATAATATATTTTATAAACATACAATAATTTCATACAAAATAATTTGTACAGCAGCTCAAATAAATAAATGACAACTTTAAACAAGTAATAGCAAAAATAAATAAATATGGTAGAATAAACAATTATAAAAAAATAATAGTAAATACAAGTCTGTACCATTTGGAGGTCTTACTTTTGTTACAATCAGAGCACATATTCTACATGCCAGGTTATAGGAGCGGGGTAGAGGCAACTTGTAGCAAGGATCCGTGGTTAGATTTTAGATACACTATAACATTACAGTAGAGGAGATAGACATCTTAGGCAGTAAGAAGGCAGTTGGTGAACCATTAATACATCCCCACTACAGAGTGGGGATGACATTAACTGAGTTTACTAAACTTTGACAAGTAATACTAGCTTTTAATTTAGTTAAGGGAATACTGTATTTTTTTATTTAACAATATTGTAGTTTATCTATAATTATGTTTCTTTATAGAATAAAAAATTAGTTCATCACTTTTATTTTTATCATGCTAGATTCTCCCATCTTTTTAATTCCTTATATTGAATCATCACTCATATCTATTATCACACCAGGTAAACAGGTGATACAAATTTATTTCGCTGGTTTTACATCTGACCTTAAATGGCCAGCATTGTATGATATACTTTCATCTTTACCAAACAATTTTGTGGAACAAGGTACAGTTAGGGCAACTGGTATAAGAGCAAAATCAATGGCAGATATCATTTTCATTATGAACACAGTTTGTAGGTAACTGATAGTAAGCTGAGTCCTCTCAGTTGATTCCTTATGTACTATATATTTATTCTTTTGAAGATCATCTAAACAAGTCATATTACAACATTCAGAATTTCAAGGTATAATTGTTTCAACTGATCAGTTTTCATTACTAACCAATTTTTTTTTTATTTCACACTCAACAGGTATTTAAAAAAAAATATCTCAATTTATTAAAAATTATATGTGTGCAAATATTTAAGTAAAAGGCACTTTTGGGGGTGTTTAGTCACATAAATCAGTGGAAACCATAATTTTAGTACCTCCATTATCTGTGCTTAGAATCAGATTTCATCATTTATGAACATTATCAACTTGTTTGTAGTTAGAACTACAGTGAAAAACATAGTGTGCAGCAGCTCTTTGAGGGGTGTCTAAAATAATTACTGTTGAAACTGCCGATATTACAGCGGAGGAAATAGTACTCCATGGAAAAACATTTTAGGTAGCAAAAATCCAGTTTCCAGTTGCTGGTCTAGCAATTCATCCCCATGTGTGCTAATTGAGGGATCAGTTGGCTGTTAGAAACTTAACCAGAAAACAGGAAGAGGTTGAAAAGTAACATATTTGAAAATAGTAATACAAACAAATATTCCTGAATTGGGGATTATGCACAATCAATACAGGATTAACAGACACCTAATGGTAATGGTACACAAATCTATTAAAATACAAAAAACTAATTAGAAATTAAAATAGAACTACTAAACAAAATAAATTTCATACATTTAGTTTATTAAAAATTTAAATAATTTTCTTTTGTAAATATCTTGTGGATATCTAGTGATTTTAAAAATTCAATTTTGGAGGGAATTCATTCCCCTAAAAAAAAATCCCATAATTTTTCAGCGAGTATAGTGTGTAGAAAGCATTTATCAATTTTATTGATTATTCTGAATTGTCAAAATTAAAAAAAAAAACAGACTTGGTGTTAGATGTCGTTAATAATTTTAGGTTACTTGTAAATAAAAGGTCATATGAAATTTAATCCCTTATTTTTAATAATAATCTATTATCTTTAAACCAATCATTTATTAAATCTAAGTATCAGTTTACCAAGACTGAAAGAGTAAATTATTGAAACCTGTAAAGTTCTGGTTAAATCATCTACACAATCCGAAGAGTGTATGAAATTTGGTAGTTATTATGAAATGGAAACCAACAATGAGGATCAAAATACATTAAGGGAACTCCATCTGTTATTTGACATGTTCAAGCGATTTTGGGTTTAAATTCTATCTTCAGGAACTCAAAATTCATTTATTAATAAATCAACAAAATTAAGAAACAAACAGAAAAAATTTGATAATGTTTTGTACAAGCAGATATTAAATAGTAATAATAGATTGTTTGTCAAACTTGATCCACCTCCCTTTTAACACAACAATTGAGACCGCAAATTGACATGTTTATGGTGACACAATTTTAAAACAGATGATGACCAACTGTTATATTTTTACGCAAATATCACATTGCTCTTTTAAAATTTACTTGTGAACTTTTAATTAATGTTATAAATAAGACGATTATGACAGTTCCTGAAGATGGAATTTAATTCAGAAAGCGCTTGAACATGTTGAATTCAATTGTTGGTAAGCGGTTTTTTGTACACTAACTATAATTGTATACTTATACTGAGCCATGCTTAACAAAATTATTATAAAAAAGAATTATTTTCATTAAAGTTACTTAGATAAGATTTCAAATGAATAAATTCAGTCACTCCACTACCATAGAACTAAACTTTTAGAAAAGAATTCATAGTAAAATGATTGATTGATTGCAAAAGGTACTGAGAGTGGATTTCATTTTGGGTTTGAAAATACCTTACAGTAAGTTTTGGATGGCAAGATCAGATTTAGCCCATCTTTTTTTTTAAACTAGAGTAGTGTTACCACATTACATTAAGTTAAAGAAAATTCTGATAATAAACTGGTACATTAGATACCTTACTGGGAGTGATGAAAATTATGAACATTGCTCAAAGCACAGATTAGGTGAGCTTTACTTAATGAATCCTTTAGCATCACGTAGGTCTTTTATACAGTCACTACAGAAATTAGAATCCCCAGGAAGTTGCATAAGTAGAACCATCTCCAAATTAAATAACAGAAATATTAAAGATGCAATAACTCAAATATATCTGCCGATAAAAATGCAGTA
>JAAAKQ030274622.1:0-10552 GCA_010016005.3 Zanna intricata | reverse complement strand
GGTTTCAATTAACCACACTTCTCAGGAATGGTTATCCTGAGATTGTACAAGACTGTACTTCATTCACATTCATACATACCATCCTCATTCATCCTCTGTAGTAATACCTTACGGTACTCCGGAGGCTAAATAGACAAAGAGAGTGAATTTATAAAATACTGTTATTTTATAAATAAATTGAATTCTTATACCGTAAGCTTTTGAAATATAGATTTACATTAGCGAACTGAACATCAGTCGTTTTGATGAAGTACATAATGAAAAAGCTTAAAAATAAAGAGGTTTAAAAAACCTGAGTTTGTGACACAATCTTGTGAAATAAAAAACGATAGTCGTAGACCGGTGTTGAAGTTACAATGGCAGTTTACCCGCTATTACAAAGAAACGTGTTGGGAAGTACTGAGGTAGAAGTTAAAAAAGTAATGTATATAAATACAGAAAAATTTTAATATTAATCATCACCGAATAAAAGAGAAAGTAAATTAAAGAAACTACGATAAAAAAAGTGACTTGAAAAAGTAGGTAATGATAAAATTTCAACAAGTGTCTGAAGTATAATGAAGCACAATAGCTAGTGAAAATGAAGTAAAATAAGTTATTGAAGAGTTAAGTGAATAAGTTATTGAATAATTTATGTGAGAATTAGTGGTCGTCAGGTTATCTACAACTGATCGTTTTAGAGGTGTTTTATTTTTTTTATCAATATTGATTTTGATGTGAATGATACAAACAGCACGGTCTGTAACTCTGACAGACCGGTAATGTTTTGCTCTGATGGGATAAAGAAATAAACATTTCGTCTTAAATATCCCCGTGGGATACATTGACAATCCCACCAAGATTTTACCTGTAGGAAGTCTTTCTAACGACGATGCGGGTTGCTTTAACCTGGTTTTCTTCGCAACTAGTCCACATTCACAATCGAAAGAAACTATAAGTTGCAGTAACTACAAGGTTTTCTTAAAATAGATATTAAAAAATAATTTATTGAAAAATATAATAAAAAATCCTAAGGTGACCATAACTTTAATTTAATTTTTAAATTTTAAATACAAGCTGAGGGTAGTATAAAGAAGAATCGTAAAGAATTAATAATTACTAGACTCCATTTTACTCTGAAAAGATTTTAAGTTATTCTGCTACCAGGACAATAATTTAAAGGAGTTATAAAGAACACGTGGATTTAAGCGAGTCTAAAAAAATATTTAATATTTAAATTTGAGAACCGTAACGGATCATGACGGTAATAATAGTGGTATCAGACAACTAATTTATATGTTGATGAGTAATGAAAATTAAAATGATTTATGACAGTTTCATGATTAAATCGGTAGTATCGATTGCAGGATTACGATAATTAGTTGATTAAAGATTTATATTAATTGTAGATTCAGATCGAAATATCTGTGTATGATGAATCAGTAATATCATTTAGAATGGATTCAGTAATCATTTGTTTTGTCAGTAAACTGAAAAAAATAAAATTCAATATAAAACCTAAATTAAAAATACATCACGAAGACATCTACTGTTATTAAAATAATGCGGATAAACTAAGAAAAGCAAAGATTATTTTGAACGCGAAGCCGTAAATAAATCGTATAATAGATTTTTAGTTTATTTTGAAAATAAAATAGATCGGGTTTTTTCTGGATCTCGATTATTTAACCGATACGGCAGAGCCGGTTTAACTTACTGGTTTGACAACTTTATGACCGTATTTGTCTTTATGACTCGATAATTTAGTAAAAAGTCTTGACACGACATTCAGGAGTCACCTTATTACATTTTAATGACTTTTGAAGTAGACGGCAGTCAGTCTTCGAATCAAGAATGGCAAATCTTAAGACGGTTAACACGTTCATGACGATCGACTATATCGCATCGCTGTGTTGGGTACCAAGTACTTACTGCATCGTGGTCGTGCTGTAGTCTATAAAAGAAAATAACTAGGATATATGCGCAAAAACATGATCCGAATATGCTTTACTTTATTGAATAACCAATTTTGTATAAATATATATATGTGTGTATATATATATATATATATATACATAAACATTAAGATGCATACAAAAACACACAAGGGAGCTGTAAATCTTGATAATCATATTAAGGTAAAACACTTTTTAACTCAAAGTTATTAAATTTCAAAATTTTTCCATATAATGTGGTTTTACTTTACATTTCATTCAGTAACAACCTTTTTCAATTAAGTAAATCAATCGTAGTTTATTACATTGTCTAATAATTCTACTGCAGTAGCACAGTTATTAAATGGAAAAATGAATAGAGTAAATAATTATGGAAAAAATTGCAGTCATGGTAAAAAGTAAAGTTAAATCAGTATTTTCTTTCTTATTATTACTATTTATTTACTTTTCATACACAATAATATTTCATTTACAAGAAAATTACGAAGTAAAATAAAATTCTCAAAGTGATAGAGTGTAACAATTATTGGTCATCTATTAATTTAAAAAATCTAATGTGGGTACGGAATGACTTCCTTGTACGTCTATTAAATTACATATACGCAATTTTTACTGCACTTCATTTAAATATTTCACATGAAAGGGAGATACGATCCTCCAATTCTTTAATAAAGTGGAGAGTTACACAATATTTATATAATTATTAATTCAACAATCATACCTGAAATATTAGGTTAGAGTAAAAATTCCTTTATTACTCTTTAAATAAATGTAAATATTACATTTATCTAATACTAGTTTTTGAAATTATTATGATGTAACCGTCAACAAAATGAAAACAAAAACGAAGTAGGAGAAGGTTCTATAGCGATATTAATTACATTCGTTCATTAATAACAATAATATAGCGATATTAATAACATTCTATAGCGATATTTATTATAAAGTAGACTGAAATAAATGCATAAATAAAAATAATACGATTCTAAATAATAATTTTTGATTAATATTAAGTAATCAGATGTTTCACCAAATCTGATGTAAACATCGCATGATTTTCTTGTACACCTATTATATTACATAAACTCATTTATAAAAGTACATAAAATTTTATTTCACTAATAACTTCAAATTTTTTAATTTTTTTTTTTTTTCTTATTGTTATTATTGAATTGTTTAATGTAATTTTTTTTTTACAATAGAGGTTAATAATTGTTAATAGATCAATATATTTAAAATAAAAAAGTTAAAAAAAAAACAAATAAAATAAAAGGAGATAAAATCTGATTTGAACCGATGTGCCTTCCCTTGTAAAGTCCAAATATTTCATTAATTAAAATTTCATTTGGCTATAACTCTGGGAGTAATAAAAATAAGTATCACTCATTATATATGGCTGAAAAGCTCTCAAATAAGGCTTATTACTGCAGTTAAAAAAGTCAAAATAAAATTTTTTTTGGGGGTTTTTTGGACAATTTTGATTTATATGATTGCATTCAAAAGAGGAGGTGTATAACTAGAGTTTAAACAGTCCTAAATCTTAAATTTCATTATTCTACGGCTAATATTTTTGAGTTACGCGAGTTATGTATGTACTTACGTACAGACGTCATCCCGAAACTAGTGATTTATCTATATTAATTTTCAACAAAATGAATATTTGCGTTGAAATCTGTAAATCGAAATCTTTCGCCATCACAATAATTACGTTTACTTCGTTCAAGGAAGTAAAAAGAGTTTTCTATACATTCAGCTTTTCTTACGTATCCGGATGATTAGCGATTAGATGAATGTTCTATTGCTGACAAAAATTTATACCGAATGCGAAATTTAAAAATAAATTTACGTTTAGATACCGCATTTTCTTTTTTTAGTAAACGGATACGGTTCGAAATAGAAAAATAAATGAAAAACTTATCCTCTACGCAGTCGAGGTTCTAAACGTTGCTTCCTTGTGTAATCTTAACTTAGGGTTCTTTTTATTTAAAAATATTTTAGTTTTTTGAGCTTTTAATAAAATCTTATTATAAGAATTTCATAAAATAGTTTTATCACCACTTTTTAATAATTTCCTAATTGAAAAAACCACCAAACAGGGCAACATAAGATGTATATTTGCCCTAATTTTATACGATTAACTAATTCTTAATAATAAAACAAAATACTAATATTTGTGTTAAAAATTTTGAAGTATGAAAAATATTTATCGGGCAGTAATAAAATGAGGCATTAAAAAAGAATTTCAGAACAAAGTCTTAAAACATACTGTAAGGAATAAAGTGCATTAATATAAGTAGAGCTAGACCCGATGCATCTGAGGAGTAGAATTGTAGCGTAGGGGCAACTCTTATGGAGCGTAGAATATACAGAAGAACCCTTTGTACGCCTCAGACAAAAGACTCATTCAGTCTTCTGATCGTATTTCAACGAGCCTCATTTACGAATAGTATTTTTTCACAACGAAATCCAGCTAATGGACTGCGTGAAAAGGACTATTTGGATGGCCATTTGAAACAATAGTCCCACTCCACGGCTAATTATACCCTTTATCGCGCGCTGTAGCTCTAACCGGATTATGTCTCTCGATTTTAAAATATTACATAAAGTCTGAACATGCTGCTCAGTCAAGTGCGTCATTTCGCTTGCACTTTTGCATTCTAAAAAAAATGTTAATGGTGCTTTTTATTCTTTCTGGATTTAAATTCATCTTAGATCCGAATACAAGTATCCTACAACGACCGAATAATAACATCTAATAATATACTAAAACAAGCTGCTTTTTTGAATATCACTTATTGCAATGCAGGATACCGTATTGTCACAGTATTATAGAAAGCTTTGCTAATCATAACTGTATTTATTAAGGAATTCTTGAGGTTGTACTTTTTTGTTATTACTGATCTTTAAATAAATTATCATCAGACTGTCAGAAAAACTGGAAACGGTGGCAATATTTTTTCTGTATTCGCCCGGGAATTGCAAAGTCCTTCAAAAATAGACCCTTTTTATTCCAGTCAAAAGTGACAATTATTTTTACTTACTTTGATAGCACAGTACAAAAATGCTTACCGATTCAGCCCTAATGTAAAATGTTTGTCTTAGATAAAATCTGTTTAAAAACACCCAAAATCGTAAACATGGGAACTGTATAAAACAAAATTATGTCTGATAAGTTTAAAAATGCACTTGTTCTTTTAGAAAGATTTCGCATAACCCTATTGGTTGTAGATTACCTGACCTGAACACCAGTCACTTTTCAAAAATAACATAACCTTTTTCAAGAGTAACAACTTCTCGTGCCATGTTTACTTGGAAAAGTGTGACGAATGAAAGGTCTCTGTTACCCTTCTATGCCGAACCGGTTATACTGTTACACATCAGGATCCCAAACCTACTGGAGTGCCGGTGATACTTAAAGATATCCACTGGTAACACCTTCATTCTGTTCACTTAGGGACTGGTTATACACTGAATATCAATGCTCTTAGAGAAAGCCCCTTTGACTGGTTTCTCGTACTTTTTTACAGATCCTTTTTTCACAGCCGCATGAAAAATTGGGATAGATAAATTAAATATTGCTTCGATTCAATAAGGAAAAAATGCACTCAAAATACATAAAATATCTGTTAAGTTCATTCATCCATTTGATGAATTCCAACCGTATATCCAAATTTTTCCTACCGTTTGCCCGATTCTTTCAAATATTTCTGAATATTTTATATTTAATACATTCCCCTTACTTTACAACCTAACTTACAAAGACTTTGTGATCGAAGATTAAATTGCTCTAGAGGTATAAAGCAAAATAGATCTAATACATCTATATATCATATGCATAAAGGATGTTAACAACTTTTATACTAGAAATAGCTATCAAATCCTCGATAACACAAAAAAACTTGTGAATAAAGTACACAAGTGTAAAAGTAGATGTACTATTAGGAAAGTAGTATCAAAATCTTGTATAACATGTAAAAAATTATAATTATAACCTTATTCAAATCGGCAATCAAATAAGGTTATAAGTTCTCTTAATAGTTTCTTCAGAATATAAATTAGGCGGCAGAAAAACTGTTTGGAAAATACGTGCAATTTATTGGTGCGTTGGGTAATATTATTCGTACAATTAGTTTTACCAAACATGGGCTCCAAAGAATAAATTCAAGCCTTTGAAAAATAGATAAATAAAAGAATTTTATGAATTAAACGGATGAACTGATTTAATTACATTGCAGTGTTAAAAATAATTATTAGTAGTAGTAGTGGGAAAAAGTTTTATGGAAGTTTTGTGAATTAATGTTATTATTTTATAATAATAAATCTATTTACTTTCACTTTAAAACAAAACTATAAATCATACAAACCAAAGAAAAAATTCCTCCATATTATTATTATTGGAGATGTAATATGATTTTACTTTTGTATAAACGTATGAGTATTTAGCATACTAATCTGCGGAAATAACTAATTCTGCATACTAATATATAAGTACTGCATTGTCACAAACTAATTATGAATTATTTAATGATTTTGTTATAAAAAAGTCTTAAGTAAATAAGAAATAACAATTTATTCATGTAAATGTGGGAAAATGAGAACTACATACCTAAGAATGGCATACGGTAGATCACGAAATATTGCTGTAACCACTAATTAAATCATTTTACTACCACGATAAAAACAATTTTCATACTTTAATAAAAATTACTATTCACTTACCAAAAGGAAAATAAGATAATTCAAATGTTAAACAAAGTACAATTGAAAGACTAAGACAGAATTTACACCCAAAATAAACGACCTGTGTTTATTCAGCTGAATTCTAATCAATAAGCTTATCAAATCAATACATATATTGAAGAAAAGATAATGAGTAAAAATGTTTACTAAAAATAATTTATAGTATTTTTTGTCCGGCCTGTTCATACTTAATAGATTACATGGTATTATTATACTAACTAACGAATTTTAGTTATTGTATACATTACTACAGATTTTTAAAAAGAAAACCTTCTTGGATATTCAAATCCATTTTGACTAGTTACGGCGTGTGTCTGTACGATAGTACGTAACTGGCATTAACTCATCAACTACCCATTTTTCCGTAGAATATTGAAAATTTGGATTTAGGACTGTTGTCACATCAGGTTATGTACCTCCTTTTTCGATTACAATCGGAAAAACCAAAAGTATCCCAAAAAACTCAAATTTAAAAAAAAAAAATTAGATTTTGACCTTTTTTAACTGCAGTAATAACCCCTCATTGAGAGCATTTCAATGATATATAAAATAAGTGGTACTTATTTTCATTGCTTCCAGAGTTACAGCCAAATAAAATTTTAATTAATGAAATATTTGGGTCTTATAAGGGGAAGGCACATCGGTTCGAATGCAACTTCATTTACTTTTTTTTTAACTTTTTTTTTTAATTTAAATATATTGATTATTAATCACTGATTGTAAAAAAAAAATTACAATAATAATAATTCAATAATAAAATTTAAAAAAATATCTGAAGTTATTAGTGAGATAAAAAGTTATCAGGACTTTTAATTATGTGTGTATGTAATTT
Source organism: Zanna intricata (assembly GCA_010016005.3). Classification (NCBI taxonomy): domain Eukaryota; kingdom Metazoa; phylum Arthropoda; class Insecta; order Hemiptera; family Fulgoridae; genus Zanna; species Zanna intricata. The sequence goes on along the minus strand of JAAAKQ030274622.1, from coordinate 3,046 downwards.
AATACATGGAAATCATGTGATGTCTACATCGGATTTAGTAAAAACACTTTTTGTAACTTTGAAACTAAGTAGCCACGAATAATCGGGAAGATCCGCACCTGTGAAAGTTATTAAAGATATTTTTAGATGTGATATGGAAATAAAAAGAATCAGGTCATACTTCAAGAATTCAACAGATCACTTATATTTTAAACTGAATGAGAAAACAACAAAATGAACAAGCTGCATGAGAAAATTATTAAAATTTTGAACTAACTACTTTTCGAACTATACGCGTTTTTTGTCTTTCTACATGAAGAAAATTCAAATTTACATTGATAAAAATATGACCGCGCATGCATAAACTAAACGAGTAAATAAAGGTACACAACGGTTCGAATCAGACTTCATCTCCTTTTTTGTTTTTTAACTAATTTTTTAAATTTAAATATATTGATTTAAATTTAAATCAATATATTTAACCTTCATTAACCTCTGATGGTAAAAAAGTTTTTCGATAATTAATGATAACAATTAAATATAAATATATACATATGTATATATATATATATATACATATTTTATAAAATATTTATAAATTATAATATAAATATTATAAATATATATTATAAATATTTATACTAATTTTATAAAATATTTAAATTTAAAAAATTAGTTAAAAAACAAAAAAGGAGATGAAGTCTGATTCGAACCGTTGTGTACCTTTATTTACTCGTTTAGTTTATGCATGCGCGGTCATATTTTTATCAATGTAAATTTGAATTTTCTTCATGTAGAAAGACAAAAAACGCGTATAGTTCGAAAAGTAGTTAGTTCAAAATTTTAATAATTTTCTCATGCAGCTTGTTCATTTTGTATATATATATACATATCAGTTATTAATGAAATACAATTTTATGTACTTTCATTTAGTAAAAAAAAAGACATGCAATTTAATAGGCGTACAAGGAAACCATGTGGTGGCGATGTTAGCGGCGACGGTCGGCACTATCTAAACTAATGTAATTTCACATCTTATATAGAACAAATTTCGCTTGTAGGGTCGGCAGACTTCTGTAACCGTGAGCCTTAACGCACCAGGTACCGAATCAACCAGGCGATTGAGCCCAGTCCCACAGAGTAACTGTCTTACACTTAAAATATTATTATTCGTTTATTTTATTCTACCGCTCATCTGCGACGTCATAACACAGCAGTAGTTTAGAGTTTTTTTTTTTGGGTGGAAACTGGATGGAAAATTTCCATCCGGTTTTTAGTTTCCTTAAGTGCCAAAACGTCAAGATCGGGTTAAAACCGCATATGCCCAAATTGGATCGATTGCAATACTTTCCCTTCTAGAGCTACAGTTCTGCTATAGCACTAGTGAAAAATAAAACACACGCAAAAAGAGAGAGAAACTTGCATATTGGCAAAAATAAGAAAGGAAAAGAGAGGAAAGACGTAAAGTGGTTACTTATGAACGGGAAAAGCTTTCTGGAATACAGCATGTATTTATTCCGGGGTAGTCGCTGAAACGTCCTACGAAAAATAACACAATTCGACATACGAAGTTCAGTCGATTAAGACCAAAGGAAAACGTTCCTTTTTCTTCAGGTTTACACATGAAAAATTAAAAAATTAATATAAAATGAGGCCAGTTAACTATCAGCTCGCAACCTATCTGTTTTAAGAAATACTATGAACAGCTGATAATGTAAGAATATCTTGAAAACCATGTTCCAAATAGCTTTGATCGAGGCCACTTTTTCGATAAAGATGTTTTTAAATTAATAATTATATATATAACAGTTGATAAAGCTTAACAGTTAGAAAAATTTCCCCTACACAATTAAAAAAGAATCTGAAAGGCTTCATCAACCAGCGATAGAGATTTGAACGAACTTTAAAAATATACAAATGCGGGTCTAATTGAGAATATCCTCTTGAATAAAATATTACACCATTTAAAAATAAATTTTAACTATTATAATTTTCTTACAAAGAACTTCCAACCCCTTGAACTCATTTTACTTCGTTAAAATTTAGTTTTCATTTATTTTATATATTTTTATAAATTTTTCTGTATGAATTTTCTACACATACATTTACTTCCTTGTACGAAGTACAAGTATTTATGTACCTACGTACATATGTATCTCGCAAAACTCAAAAACGATTAGACGTAGAATATTGAAATTTTGGGTTTAGGACTCTTGTAACATCCATTTGGGCATCTTCCTTTTTGATTGCAATCGACTGCACAAAAGTATTCATGAAAGCCCAAAATACAAAACATTTGGATATTGGACTTTTTAACTACAATAATACATTGAGAGCTTTTCAACGATATGTCATAAGTGGTACTTATTTTCTTTGGTTCCAGAATTATATCCTAATAGAATTTTAATTAATGAAATATTTAGATCTTACAAGGGGAAGACACATCGGTTCGAATTCGACTTTATTTCCTTTTTTAAACTTTTTTTTAAATTTAAATGTTTAATAAATATAAAAAAATATTTTTTTAACATTTTTTAAACTTTTTTTTTATTATTTATTAATAAGTATTAACCCCTGATTGTAAAAAAATGTGCAATACCAACAATTGACAAATGACAAAAAAAAAGAAAATAAATATGTAATAGAAAAAATATATAATTTAATAGGCATACAATGAAGTCATTTGTAGACTACATCAGATTTTTTAAAATTATTGTACCCTCTGATTTTTCAACACATAAGAAAGATTCTGGTAGTGAAATACTTGCTATCAGCGATAATTAACATTTTTTTTTTTACTGTAATTTTAAGATAGGTGGCATGGCAATTGGATATATACAAGAAAAAAATTATAACGTTTCTACTTGAAGTTAATTTTTTTTTCTAGATGAATTAATTTACCATAGATACTTCATAGAGAAGTTTGTATGCGGGAATACTGAAATGGAAGTTTATGTCATACGAAACAATCCATTGCCTGACCGGAATTTGAGCCCTGGACCCCAGATGAAAGACACTTTCTTTATCTGTTTAGCCTCCGGAACTACCGTAAGTTATTACTTCAGAG